>SNQJ01S0180513.1:15867-30241 GCA_010110895.2 Picea sitchensis | reverse complement strand
CCTCACCCTAAGAACCCTAAATTGTCTAACAGATCCATAGGATTAAAAGAGCAGTTGTGGAAACCGGTATAATTGGTAAAAGGCAAGTAAACCCCCTGAGTATGATTAAATGAATAAATGAGTATGTTTAACTGAATAGGCTTGGTTGAAGCCATGATTAAGAAAAGGCAGTGAGGCCTTAGAGATAACCTGACTGGGCTGAAAAGTCCCAGGCAGGGTATTGAAAGAGTTGGAAGAAGGGGAGAGTCCTCAATTATTTCCTTGTTGAGTATTATGTTTTCTCTTGGATGAGAAATTTGGTACGCTAATGTACGTAAAAAGGTTTTGACGCCATAGTGATAAGGATTGTATTGATGAAGATACAATCGAAATCCGTTTGTGTTGCACTTGTGGAAACATTTGAGGATAATGTGATGAAGTGCATAAAGATATGCTAGGGCATTTTGAAGATGTTTTATGAATTTGAATGTTATGATACATGCATTTGGTTTAATATTACAACTAATGTAATTTTGACTATGATGATGCATGTTATGTATAGAAAGTAATTGGAGCCATTGAGGAATATAGTTGCCAATGATGGGCAACCTTAAGTAGAGGATGACCAAGAGAAGGTTGTGGTTGAAAGATTGTCGACAGGGTTGTAAAAGTCCCCATAAAGCACTGTTGATGAGGTAAAAATCAGAAAGAGGGTGTTAGCAACCAAGAACCGGTATAAATATATTTGTGCCTATGTGGCACAAGATATGAAGGGATTTGGTAAGAACCCCTTCTGAATTATTTTATTGTCTTAATGTTATGCATGAACTTTTGAAAGGCACTTGTATGCCTTGGGTACCCAAGTAAGGTATGATTCAGGAAGGAGAACCTGAATGATGGAGGTATGAACCTCTGGTAGTAAACAATGTTTGTAACCCTTGGAAGAATTCATGAACTGATATGTCATGAATGAATTGACCAATCAAGGAATGCTTAAAGGCATTCATGCGAAACTTTTGAGTTCATGTGTACTATTTTGGGGTCGTAATCGGCCTATAGCAGGCAGTATGGTCTTGTTGTAAGAGTGAAAGAAAAATAATAAGCCATATGAGGAAAAGGTTGGTTAAATTCCAACACACCATGGCCAAGAACTGGTCATAAAGTGTAACGAACTTGAAAACAATGCAAGAGTGCATTAGGTATGAATGTGGTCGTGAATACTAGCACATTTTGAAATGTTGAATTACATTTTGACAGGTTTGGTATGTTGAAATGAGGCATAGGAGAGGAATGGGATTTCCTTTTTATATTTATATAGATAAGATAAACTATTAGTATGCATGGTTTTGAATATAGATATATATATATATATACATGGATGCATGAGAGACTAACAGTTTGTTTGGTTGTGTAAAGAATGAATTGCAGGGAGAAAAGGGTCTTGGATATGGTAGTGTTGTAAGCCCATAAGGAAGACCGATTTCCTATTGAGCCAAACTGCAAGGAATGGTATTTCCTTTTTGAGAAAGTGAATTTCATTGTTAGTATGCACAATTCTGAAATTTTTTGTGATGACGTTGTAAAGGTGCAATAAAAATGTATGTGCATGGAAAAGCTAAAAAATTGTTTGGTTGATTGAAGTTGAAAGTGCAGGAAGCAAAGGGGTCTTCGATATGGCAGCATTGTAAGCCCATAAGGAAGGCCAATTGCCTATTGAGCTAAACCGTTATGGGAAGGAAAGTCCCATAATTATGAATCTGGTTCCTGTGCAGAAAAAATATGAAAACAAAATGTGGAATTGGAAATCTGTAGGTGATAAATTTACAAGGAAATTTTGAATTTAAAATTTATGATGATGTCTCATGAATTTCCATATGCCTATGATACAAGTGAAAGGAAAGAATGTGCGTAGAGTGCAAAGACAAGAGACTGAGCTCTCAGGTTCGAGGAAGAACTGTGAAAAAGAGTATGCTCTGATCGCATGAAATAGAGACTGACTCGGGAGAAGGAGAGTAACCTTCGTCCCTATCTATGATTGAGTCGGGAGAAGGAGAGTAACCTTTGTCCCTAACTATTTATGTGCCAGGAGAAGGAGAGTAACATTCATCCCTATCTATTACGGTACTGGGAGGAGGAGAGTAACCTTCGTCCCTATCTATTAAGGTACCGGGAGAAGGAGAGTAACCTTCATCCATAACTTTAGCTGAGTCGGAAGGATGTCAAGATGTAAAAGCATGAAAAATGGCTACTGTTGAGCCATGAGAACTCCGTGGTAAGCCATGATCGCATAGAATATGTTGTGTTTAGGTAACACAAGTTGGAGGGATGCCTCGGCAAAGCAAGTCTAACAGAATCCTCGACTTTAAGACTCGATAGAGTCTCTGGAATTCTTTTTGTGCAAGAAAACATTGGCAAGGCAAGATGGATCACCCGAGAGACTGTATAGCATTGAAGGGGATGCCTGACCCTGGGCCTGGAGGGTGAGTGACCGCAAGGAAGAGGATACCTTAATAGTTCTTATAAACATTGGGATCATGCACACGGTGGGTAGTTCTTCCTGTGCAAGAAAACCTTGGCAAGGAAAGATGGATCACCCGAGGGACTGTATAGCAGAGAAGGGGATGCATGAACATGGGCTTGGAGGGTGAGTGATCGCAAGGAAGATGAAATCTTGATAGTTCTTGTAAACTATTGATGGGAATCATGCACCAATGGGTATGTCAAGGAAAAACAATGAGCCTCGATAAAAAAACAACCATGTGGATACAAATCCACAAACTACACAGATAATTATTGTGCTAAGATTATGAAATTTTTCCTATAATTTTTTTTTATGCAATGTTTTCACATAAGACTATGATTAACGTGCTTGATTGTCCAAGAATTATTGAAAGTAGGTGACAAATATTAAGGGTCTGAAAAAGGACCTGACCGACATAGAAATATCAAGATTTCTTAAACAACTGAATGAGAAAGGCATGACAAGTGTTTTTGAGAAAGAAAACTGAGGACGGTGTTCCTTTAAGGGGGATGGAATTGTAATATCCATGTTTCCCCCAGTTTGTAATTAATCATAAAATAGGAATTATCATGCTAAGGCATGTGGACAATGTAAATGTATTATTGTTTGAGTTGCCAATAACTAAATGTTGGGGTGAAGCCTTGAAAGTACTGACCATGATATCACTAGAGGAAGAATGTGAAAAACATATGAGAGGGTTCATTATATCAAATAACCCCAAATTCCCCTTGATGAGGATGATAAACCTCCTTCGGATCCCAAGGAGAGAAATCGGTTAATGAAGAAAGGACCAGTGGATGAATTATCAACCACCCCCATGAATGGGAGCATGGTCTAGCTGTAGAATGTCAACCTGAAGTACCACAAACACCTGTAGACCTAATCTTCCTTCTAAAATAAGGAACGTGATGGGTCGGGAACCTTCCAAGATAAGGAAGGTAAGATAGATACACATGGACAGCCAGAGAAGAGACACCAAACGAGAGCGCAATCTCGTAGGGGACATGCATGGAGCTCTCCAGGGGATAATGAATAGAAGTTCGTGAGCTTGATGCTGAGTGAGCATCTGATAAACCTCGTCGAGGCCATAACAAAGAGAAATCTCTAAAATTTGTAGAGAACATAACCCGAGCAGAAGTTGAACAAAGAAAGAATCCTTAAGAACTACAAGAGTTCCCTGGTGATATCATGGCTTGGCACGGGGGTGGCCAAAGTGCTAAGAATGAATGCCTCTGATCCTATGGTAGGGTGGAAGGATGAACACCCACAGTCAGTTGGTTGGCTACCACCTGTAATAGATAAGTAATTGCATATCTTGTGTATTTAAGTGGTACTGTGAATTAAAGTTGGATATCCTATGAATGTTGTAGGGATGGATATGCTTTCTTAATGATTTATATTGTACCTTTGTTTGTGTATGCTTGACTGTGTAATTAGGCAAGTAGGAAATTTTATGGATTGGACATGTTTTATACTCGTAAATGCATACGTCATGTGGTGGCTTAAGCTAGAGCCAAGAACTATGAGTTTGTTGACCTTAGGCGTAGTTCATGTATGCATGTCAACCCTCATAGTCGTTCTAAGTCCCTTGGAGGATAGAGTTTATTAAGCTCAGAAGAGGTAGTGCAGATACGCACATGCTCTCTGTGAGGCTAGCAAAGACTGAGAACCACTCAAGTCCTAGACTTGATGAAGGAGCGTAAGAGGTGTGCAGAAGACCCTTCTAAGTGATTAAGTCTAGGAAAAAGAGTGCAACACTCTTAAGTCCTTCATAACTAACGAAGCTTAGGAAGGATAGTGAGTTTTAAGTATCGAAAAGGAACATCCTTTCGTTTGAAAGATGAACGGATGAAATCTGTTCGGGAGGTTCCAAGGTCTGTCACAGCCATTATATTTGAGGAAGGAACGGAGGCGTTAGCACCTCAACTTCTTCAGCCTTCGTAGGTCCGATGAATGTTGATAATCATCGTGAAAGGGATGGATCCTTTGAATTCTGAAACCCAAAATCATGATGTGATCTGGGTCGTATATATAAGGATCTATCGGGACCCACCTTGACCGTCAAATCAATGAGTTCCAAGTTCGCGCGATGGGAGAATCACGCGTTGGTGCGACTAAACCTCTGAAATCTAAAATCGCGATGTAATCTGGGCCATAGATCCAAGGATCTATTGGGACCCACCTGGACCGTCAGATCAGAGTCCAGACGATGAGGAAGGAGCATAGAGAAGCTCAGATCTCAGTGGTTAGATCTGAGCGTGTGGACCAATAGTCGTTGGATCTAGGGGAAACTGCACGAGATTTAACCTTTTTGGAGTTGCACAAGAGAGAAAACCCATGAAGTCCAAGTTTTTGAAAGGATCCTAGCCATCCATTGAGAAGGGACATGTGGCGAGAGATCAACATTTTGCTGACTCGCAACTCTGGAGGTCCGAAATAGGAGTTGTGAGAACTCGCGAAGTCTGAGTTCGTGAAAGTATCACAGTCGTTGATCGAAGGAGGGATCCGGACCATTCATCTGGAAAGTGGATATCGAGAAATTGAGAATTGGGGAAACAGAGGTAAGCCAACCTCCAAAGTTGCGAAACGTGAAAACCCGATTCATGAGAGAGGAGATCAGGATTGTTGGATCATGCAAGATCGTGGACCATTGATCTGACTCTATCAAAAGATCAGAGATCGGAAGAGTCAGGGTGGACTCACATCCAAATACCTGAGAAGCAAACTCACGATTTGATCACAACCATCGATTGAAGGGAGAGTGTGGACCGTAGATTGGGTCTTGGAGGGAGTTCACATATCAGACTTCAGAGAGGATAAATGAACTGCCTCAGGAGACGTGAAACATGAATTCCTAAAGTGCTTGGTAGTTGGGCCCCAGGTTATCACCCAACGTCTCAATCGAAGGAGCCTATCGGGAGGAGTTAGCACCTAGAGGATTCTCCGATCGGGAAATCAGAATTCGGGAGTATCGGGTTTGGCCCATAGATAAAAACCCCAAAGGTCTGAGGTCACGAAGCGCCTTTTAGATAGGAGCATGGTCACATCCGGTGGTCACGTGGATGAAGCTTGTACCTGGTGCTAGTTCGCATGGGTGGCAAAGAACCATGGATCGATTTCTTATAGATTCTAGTACGGAACTGAAGAGTTTCTTCAACTCAGGAATTTTGAAGGTCCATTGATCAGGATTAGAGACCATGGATGAAGGATTCGACTAATTGAGAAAAAACAAAAATTATTTATGCCCCATCATGGGTGTGTTACACCACATTTCGAATCGTATGCCTATATGTCTGCTCCAAGCCTCTTCCCCTCTTACAATATATAGGCGAATGAATAAAAGAAAATCCAAATTCAGAATTGTGTTGAACTATTTGACCCACAGTCGGTTTCATGATCATTGTGTTGTATCCTTACTGCATATCCACACTTTCGAAGACTCGCAGCCATTTCATATTATCCTTGCCACTGTTTTAAATGGTGACAAAGCCCTATGTATTATCTTGCAGTCACTATGGGAAGTAAATATTTTGGCTTTGCTTACAGCCATACCTTGAGGCCTATGTGTATTTGTCAGTCCCAAAACTTGTTTTCCCATCCGATAATGTGGGCAAGTAAATAATATAAACCCTGATTCAAATTTGTGTTTAGTGTTTTAACCAAACAATGGGAAAATGGATTTGACCCACAAAACCGTGGCCCACTCGTTGTTTACCCATGAGGAAATTTTGTCGACTTGCATTTTGATGTGGGTTGATGCTCACCATGTTCGCACTGGGGTTTTGAACCCGAATTGTTTGTAGTTGTTATTGGAGGATGTGATATAACAAAAGTACTATAGCTCTATGTTTCTCTTCCTCTCATGATGTTTTGAAGCATTGTGTATGATTATAACTGTGTTAAATCGGTGTGTAAACAATCTCCTATAGAACGCTATGATAGTTTTAAAAGGAGAAATGAAATTCCCAGGTTTGATAATCATATAAATTTCCCTTGAGTTTCATATTTCACAATTTAAAAGGATTGTTGCTAGTTTATGGATTATGTGTGTTGAAGTTTAAAAGAGTGTTATGGCACAAACAAAATCTGGTGGAAGTTTTGGAAATGAATGTGCATGGTAAACAATGAATATTTAAATTATTTTGTGGATATTGATTTTAAAGTTATTCAATGTTATTTCTTGTAACAGAACAATAATCGCTATTATTCTCGTTCATTGTTTCATTTTTCGCTTATTATATGGCTGCCACCTTCTTGATAACATTTAATCCATCCTCTATTATGTTATCTTGAATTCCATTTTTAAAGGAAAAGGATTAAAGAGGATTGGATGATCATTTTAGTGGAAAATTGTGTTATGGAGATACTGTTTTTGAAAGAAAAAGGGCTCTGTGTTTTGCTTGAACAGTATCCGTTTGTTGATTCTCGTTCATGCTACCATTTTTCATTCATTATAAACCCCCACATATTCCTGATGACCCTATCATTCCCTGTTCAATTGTAGTTAATTATTAAATTAGATTTGGTGAAATTATGTCAATAGATGGATTGCATATGCTTATGTTGTGAGTTATAGAGCCAATGTCTTGATTTTATTTAGGTAGAGTGTTAGTGAATGGATTGATAAAAGTTTTCATATTTTGATTGGAATATTGCTTCAGGATGAGTTTCTTTAGTAGGGGAAACAATGACAGAGGTGCAAATAGAGGTAGAGAAAACAATTGGCAAAGAGGCCATAGACGGCCACGATTTTCAATACATTTTGACGTTGATCCGTAAGAACTAAATCAACTTTTCCAAGCTAGGTTTTTTAATCTAGTTGGTTAAGGAATTCTACAACCTAGGCCCGAGAAGCCTCCTTTCCAGACACACCAAAATTTCTCTGGTATTTGTGTCCCCCCTCATGTTTCTATGCATCCAAAACCACATGCCAATGATGGCTAGCAAGAGATCATCCATCAACCTGTTACACATCATAGTGGTTGACCTACAATATCGTTTCCATTTCCCCCTCATCCACCGCCATTTAACCCAAATTCCCAAGTTGGTCACGTTGTTTAACCATCCCAGTGTACACATGCAAGTAAAAGGCTCAAAACTACCATGCCTGAACCAAAGATTGATAAAGGGAAAAAAGTGGCCAATTCCCCTAACTCTTCTGAAAATTCCTTTGAATCAGTGTCCTCTCATCTCCACCTCAAGGACAATTTCTCCCATGTCATTAGTGAAATCCATCCTCAAGGTTCTAACCAACCTAAGGTTGCTATAGAAAGTAATACAACAGAAAGATCAAAAGAGAGCAGTAGTGAAAAGAGGCAAACCGCCTATCATAGAAAATATGGTTGAAAATATTGTTAATGCTATTTATTTTTAGGACAATTTTTATTGGTATGACAGAATGTTTGGAAAACAAATACACATTTAGACAGTTTTGTTTTGGACAACATGGATATGATTCTAATTTTGGATATAGTCATGTTTTATTTTGATATTGAAATATTTGACTATTAATATGAGGATGGGAGTTACAAGCAGGATATTTGAGTCAAATTTTTTGGGGAATTATATTTCATGTTTTGATGATTATTAAAGAAACGAAAATTGGAGTGACTAGGGGTCCCACCTATTTAGTTATTATTTAAATAGACCCTTATTTATATATTATTATTAATTTGTCTCGACTAATTAGTTAAGCTAATTAAGCTTAACAAAAGAAAGGTAGTTGAACTACCATAACTTATTGGGAAAGAATAAAATCTCAATCAAAAAAAGAGACAAAGGGGAGAGAACAGAAGGAGAACTTCTGATATAAGGTATGCTCTGTATTTTTCTTCATTCATTATGAGTTTACTAGAAAGCGAAACCATCTTGATGACATCAAGGTCTTATTGAAGGTAGGAGGATTCAAAACTGAATCATATCTTTCAGTAGCTTGTTTCTAAAGGTTATGATATTTCTTTCGTTGTTTGTGTGTTCTTGTTTGTTTATGGATTAGATTTCGTGACTAATAAAGAGTATTTTGCAGAGTCAAGTGATAATACTTTTGTGGCAAGCTGATCCAGATATTTAGCTTCAATTTTCTTTTGTTGTCAGAGTCTTTTTGTATGGTGTCCATCGGAAACTTCTAAATCTGACTTTGGTCCTACCTTCGCAGGGGTTTGTAAAGATAATTTTTCTTTGTATCTCAGAATGAAATTAATATAAAATCAGATTTATGATTTCAGTCTTGTTGAGGAAAAGATATGAAATAATCTTGCTCAAGCATTTTCAGATCTTGCTTGGCTAAAGTGAGATAGACGAGAATATCACCATGTGTTTATAGCCTCAAAAATTGTTTCCTAGTCCACAAGTATCGGTTACAAGGGCTTAGGATGATTTTTTTATAAATAAAAGATTGCTGAAAATTTCAATATTTATATAATTTTTTGAATATAACAGATGTAAAAGTAAATGTAGAGACAGAAGCAAAAATACCAAGTCAATAATTAACACAGATGAGACAGAAAGAAATCGCTTATTTCATTCCAATTAATCAAAAGAATTGTTCTCTTTACAAAATTCCCTTAGGAAGTATGGACCAAAGTCAAACTTAGAAGTCCCCAATGAAAACCATACAAAATGACTTCTGACAGAAAGTAAAAAACTGAACTTTAAAAGCTGGATCAGCTTGCCACATATTGTTTCCCACTCGACTCTGCACAATATCATTTATCAGTCATGAAATGTAATTCACAAACATACAAGTCTACACAGAATATCAAAGATAGATCAACACCTCTGAAAAACAAGTGTCTGAATGATGTAATTCAACCTTGAATCGTGTTGTCTACAATAGGACCCTATTGTCATAAAAGAGAATTAGGCTTTCAATGAATTAAAGAATGAATGAAAATTGAACTATCTCAATAAAACTCAAGAGCAGACCTTAGTATGTTTTCTCCTTCTATTCTCCTTTTGTTCCTCCTTCTCTTTTTTCCTTTTAGAAACCAGAATTAGTTGAAGTAGTTAAACTACCTCTTTTAGTTAAGTTAACTAAAACTCAACCAACTTTTAGTTTAGAGGGAAAATTAATAAAATAATAATAAGAGTCTTTAATAAATAATAACTAGTAGGTGGGACCCCTTGTGACTCCCTTTAGTTTCTTAACAAACATAAACACAACAAGTTAATCAATCAAACACATCCCTCCTTGTGGCTCCCATCATCACTCACATAATTTGAAAATTAATATTAATGATATTTGAAACCATATCCAAAAAATATAATATCGAACATATCCAAAAAATAGTGTGTTGTCCAAAAACTTCAGCAGTCAATTGTTCTCAACAATCAATAAAATAAAAACACTCAAAAACCATATTTGCCACTCTGGGAGACAATTTTCCCCTTGTTGTTGTTGTCTCCCTTTGATTTCTCTGAATTTTCCTTGGGATGTGTGGAGCCTTTAGGCCTTATCTCACTGATAACATGAGAGCAATCATCTCTCAAATGCATGCGAGATGAAACGGATTTGGCAGAGTCATTTGAGGGAGAGGAGGAGGTAGCAGTGGATTTTCCTTTATCAGGTGCATGGTGGGCTTCGGCTTTTAATCTCTTGCTTGTGTGAGAAGACTATATTGGTGAGTGTGGAGGGGCAGCTTGGAAAATTGGGTTCACCAGTGGAGGAGGAGCAGGTAGAGACAAATTGGGCCAACCATGATGTTGGGAGATTGTCGGGTGTACAATCTCTTTCCATCCGTCATTTTCAGGGACTTCGGGTTGTAACGAGACATGAGGAGGAATTAGGATACCAGGTACATGTGAGGCTTGGAAAGGAGGCCTTCCTAGCCTAGGTTGGACCGCCCCTTGTCCAATCCAGTTGAAAAACCTAGCTTGGAATAGTTGGTTCAACTCTTGTGAGTATGCATCAAAATGTATAGAAAACCTTGGCCTTTTAGGGCCCTTGTTCCAATTTCCTCTTCCCCTATTATTCTGGCCATGATTACCTCTGTTGAAGAAGCTCATTCCTGTATGCATTATTTATTAGCAACTAGTTTCTTCAACAAACCATACATGACATCTCTTTAAATATGAAACAAAGTTTGGCTCAACAACACATCAGACTCATGCAATCCAATCCATAAAAATCGTTCAATATTTGTCAATGAGCAGGGGGTGCATAAGGGTTCTGGGATATATGAGGGGTTGTATTGAGCGAAAAGTGGTAAAATGAAGGGGGGTAGATCATGATTATTGCTTAACAAATCACCAAACAATCAATTGTATTGTAATAACAAAACATATCAACTGTAACTCATCCCTGTGCCATCCTTCAACTGCTATAATACAGAGTTTTCATTTAACTATAATTTAATTTTAAGAACAGGGCGTGAATAGTGAATCTGGGAAAGTGAGGGGATTTGTAATGTGCGGAAAAGTGAGAGAATGGCAAGGAAATAACGAATATTGTTCATAAAACATAACTCTGTACTAAACTCAATACAAAAAATACCAACACCATATCAACATTCACTGTGTATCAAACTGTTTGTTGTCACAACATTTAAATTTCTCAAAACTTCTCAATTAGAACAGTCTGTGCAATCATATTCATAATTGGAACTTTTCATTCAACAGTCGTGTTAAGAAAATGCTTGGTCTTTAATTTCTTTCCTTTCCTTTATGGAATTTAAAGAAAACACACAGCAGCAACATTGCTCCACCTATATCCCATAATGCATCACTATAAAAATATCACACAATGTCTATCAATTCACAATCGACCAATTAAAACGTATGCACAATTCCCTTTGCCAAATTGAACAGACCTCCAAAACATGCCCGATTACAACATTTTTCATCATATCAACCAATAAGTTTTTGCAACGGAACCATAGTCAACATAAAACTCAAGCTTCATCATTGTCTATGTAACCATTCATAATATGCACGATGATTCAATAATAGACGCGCAGTGAACATAACGAAATACACACAGTCACCAGTTCCATAATTATCTATAACCCTGATCGGGCCTAGTGAAACACACAAGAATCTCCAATTTGCAATCAAGACAATGTTGTAAGAACACGGTGATTGGAAGTATAACAAAAAAGAGGCATCCCTTGAGTGCATATTATTACTCATTCGCAATCACAACCTTTCGACCAATTAAATGATAGAAAGATGAGATAGGAATTCAATGAAAACTTTCATAACCACTCCACTTGATAAACTAATCTTCGACAACCCAGAAGATGCCCGAAGTGAGCAGAACAGTTGGAGATTTAAAACGGGCTCTGTCACAACAAATACAAGGAGAAAATCAAGGGCATGCTCATTCATCAATAGCATAGAGAACTGGAGGTCCTTAGGGACATATCAACCACAAGAAAAAACCCTTTCAATACACACACAGTAGTAAGTCATAGGGTCTCCTTATAACTCCTAGTTTGGTCAATGGAACAACAGTTAGCCATAGAGGAAGACAATGACGGGTAGGGTAGAAAAAATTGGTGAACATAGTGTGTTTTATGTTCGTAGAGGAGAGTCGAATGTCCATTGAACAATGACAGATACCAATAACACACAGAGATATAACCCTTTTTTATTTTCTTAAGTGTCGGACCATTTGACAACAATACCAGTGAGGACACCTAACACCGAGGCATAACTTATATCACCCCAAAACCATACGGTATATATCAACATTATGGCCACCCTGAGACCAATTCTTGGGATACTTTGGTGCCAAGATAATGAGAATGAGCCACAACCACGACTCTCGTACGAGAAATACATAGGAACCAAATGGCAGTCTGAACATGACTGGATAGAGTTACACTCATGACTGTGAGGAAGCAACCGGCAATGAAACCCTCCACCATTTAACACACCGCTAATACCCATATTCATTTAAAAATCCAGAGAGACCCACCATGATTTAACCAACAAAGCAACCAGCGAATGCACAACTCAACCAAAATCCAATTCTTTTGCTTGCAATCCAAACATTTACACAGTCATTCCAGAGAGAAAAATCACGCATTTACACAGTTGCAATTCTCAGGAAAACACAAACGTAAGCATTACTGAGCCATTGTTTGTTCATACATAAAGCATAATTCATGGATGGGGTGAAAAATAACCATACCTGTAATCGGAGAGCTTAAAAGGGTGAGTTGGTCGAACGTTTTCTTCCCAAGCCTGAAATGTGGAGCTTAACCACCAACAGACCGAATGCAACAAAGAACAATACTAGGTTGGCGGCCTGATGGAGGGAGTATGGAGTGACATACATTTACTGCTTGTCGCTTCCATCTCCTATCATATTCAATTCTAAAGTATAAGACAACCAACATTCACCCATGCATTAAACAATCTAATCAATTTCCAAACCATTGAAATCTGTGACTATATTCCTTGCCCAATGCGCCACCCAAAACATTCACGTTAGCCTTTTCCAAGTTCTCATGCCATACCATATGCATTGCAATGTCATATGCACCCCAAAATAACTCAAATGAAAATCGCATAGCCACTAACCAACCATATAATAGTTAGGACTAACATTAACATCTTTTCATATGCATATAATCCTTAACATAACTCAAACATAGATCCTTTCCTTTTAGGATTTTTTTCATAAGTTTCTTTTCTTTGTTTTGATTATGTTATTACTAACATGTTTCTTGTGTGCATGTGGCCAGGTAGTAGATCACGATGATTTGTGACATTATCAAGTCATAGCAACTATAAATATATGCCCATCATAACATAAAAATAATTCTTTGAATTGCATAAACATCCCATAAAATGCATCATCCACTCATTACTATGTAAAAATGAAACCAAGACTGCATTGTCAACTATATAGGGTTATGTAAGAAGCCTCGAAACAACAACAGAAAATGTGTGATATGTCTATCTTTGAGCCTCCAGTCTACAAGGGGTTCCCACCTACTAGTATTATATTAATAGCATAGTTTAAATAATAGGGCTTTAGCAATAGTTTGTGGGCAAAATTCCTCGTTGCAATTTTAATCGTCATCAAGTCTCACATGTGTATCTATATGATATTGTGGGGATTTTACTTTTATTCTTGTCTCTTATCCTGTACACACTTATGTATATTTTTTATTTCTTTATTTTGCACAGTTGCATATAATATATAAAATCATCATTGATCCCTCATACATATTATTTGTGGATTAAGTGATTGCTTTGAATTTAAGGCTATAAAATTCGAGTAACATTCCCAACTATCTTGCCTTAGCCTGGCAAGATCTAAAAATGCTTGAGTAAGGTTCTTCGTACCTTTTCCTCAACAGTGAGGTTATAATAAAGTTAGTGAAGGAGGGGCATTACCACATGGACCAACTTCTACTTGCCACATGGCTCTTTAGTTACCATTTATGCATTTTTTCAAAATGGTAAAACTTTCACATCCAAAGTCTGTTTTTAGTGTCATTTTTTTATAAACAACCTATTTTTTCGAGAGATTTCGATCCAAACCATCTATTTCAGCTTTTGAATCATATTATTTGCATATTTTGATATGGCTTCTCCAAGAGATATTTTGTTGGTTGTGGAGCCTGATTATCTTCCTGATTCAAAGGTCCTTGCTTTCAGTCGTGTTTATACCCCATAAAGTATTTACACCCCAGAAGTATGTACACTCTTCCACGCGGGGGAGTGCAGAGGGGGGGTACCCATAAAAGTATATTGTAATTTCATTGTAAATCTGGACCATTCATTATAAGGTCGCAGATCTAATGGTAGAGATTATGTTAGGGTTTTTTTTTCCCTAGAAGGCAACCCTCTTTTATGAGGGAAATGTATTGCGGCTATGGATGATGGTGAATATTGTATTCTGAGAGAGGAGACTGTGAGAGA
>SNQJ01S0180513.1:0-15857 GCA_010110895.2 Picea sitchensis | reverse complement strand
GCAATTTCTCTGGTGGACGTAGCCCACACTGGGTGAACCACGTAAATCTGTGTCTCTCTTGTATTGTGTGTCTTTTGTGTTTTGTTTCTGCATTTGTTTTTATTTTATTGCTCCGCGGTCCTGTTTTTCTAACATATTTTTCTTACCAATACCAACTACTTCTCATGGAAATTCCATATGGAGGATGTACTAAGAAGTAAAGGTTTGTACCAGATTACCTTGGGAAAAGAACAAGCCCCCACTAATACCAACGAGAAATCCAAATGGGATAATAATAGTGACGAAGAATGTGGACTAATTGGAATGTCTGTCTCTCTTAATTTAAGGTTTCACCTTCAAGGAATTGATGGTCGAGATAAAGCCTTGGGAAAATCTTAAAGTTGTGTTTGGTAAACACAATATCATTCAATCCCACCAAATTGAAAATCGATTAATGAATTTAATTCCCAATTATTTTCTTTGCATTGAAGATTATTTATCTAAGTTCAAAACACTTAGAATTTAATGTCAAGACTGTAAAATAGATATAAAGGATAGACCAATGCATATATGTTATTCTTGATAATCTTGGTAGTGCATATTATATGTATGTATCTACCTTTTATGCCACCATACAAGATCTAGGGGTGCATACCAAAATCCCACTCTTGAGTCCTTTTGTGATTATTTGATTCAAGAGAAAGATAAACTTGTGCAACCAGGATTGATCAACAATGCAAGTACAAAAAGATAAATACAAGCATCCAAAAAAGATAAATCCTAGCCCCACCAATGAGCAAAACTATTGGAGCATCAAGAATTGATGGTTCATCACACATCTCATGTATTCAATCGGTCGAGAGGTCGACCTACATCTTGATACAGTCAGTCGAGCGATCGACCAGAACACCACACTAGTCGGTTGAGTAGTTGATGTGCCTATCAGTCGAACAGTCAACCAACAGTCAAATATAGTGAAGCAATGGATCAACTAGCCTAGCAATCGACTATGAGTTGGATGCATAGGCGGTCAGGTCCACACTTGTCGATCTAAGTCAACAGAGCAGATTTTGTGGAGTCAACTCTAACAACCAATGGTTACATGCAGATAAGATCTTCTCGATTCCATGGAAGTTGTTTAGATCTTGAAACTATAAAAAAAAGACCCCTTGGGTCATTATCATCGATTAAGATTATGCAACAGATCATGAAGATCAATATGTGCAACGTGCACTGTGGTGTTCTAATCACAATGTGCCCTACTTAAGTGTTGTAACAATGTCTTTAGATACCACCTATGTTCTTCAAAAAAATTGAGTTCCTCTTCAATCATATATAGTATTGTGTTCTTTGTTTCATATCATGTTCCACCTCATTCCCCAACATGGTATCAGAGTTTTAAAACATCGACCTGTTATCTGTAAACCTTGTTGAGTTATACATGTTGTGTGATTGACTATGGGTCGATGGTTTGTTGATTGGAACTTATTGAAACATATTAGTTTATCTGGATAATGAAGATGGCTTTGACAATTGATCATGTTGTTCTAAACAAATCCAATTATGTAGTATGGGAACCATATATGGAAACCTTATTGAAGAGAAAATGACTGTGGTAGTATATGAAAGTTGTGATTCCATATCCAACAAACAAGCAGGTGAAGTTTGGTGTTAATGGAAAGAATGATGAGGTTGTAGGGGTCATCACGACCTATATCTTATGGGAGATTTTATTTCACCTTAGTGGAATCGACTACCCTCATCAAGTCTGGAAGAAGTTGAATTCGTTATTCGACTGATTCGATGAAAAACACGTCGTGTTGTTGGAGAAAGAATTGATCTCTCTCGATTATCATTCCTTTGAAAGAATGGAGGACTATTTGCCACGTGTCAAGGAACTCTGAGTGCACTCATCACATGGAAAATGATGCCTCATCGTTCATGAGACTGAATAAATCTGAGGAGAGAAAAATATATGTTGTTGATGATTTTTCTCTGGATATTGCTAGTCAGGGTGATGTTGCTTGTCGATATGGGAAGATTGTTAATGTTTATCCTGTGCCAAATCTCAGTGCCAATTTGTTGTTTGTTGGCCAGTTGACTCAGAGAGGTAAGATAGTGTAATTTTGGCTAGATCGGTTCTATATTCACTATTCGAAGAAAGGTAAGTCAATCTTCACTGGCGGGCTTCTTGACCTGACAGACAGTTTGTATAAGTACCATGACTCGACTCAACCTAAACCTAAGCCAACAACATGTTAGAATATAATGGATGTGCTCATTTAACCATAGACAATATCACTATTGTCACCCAACCATAGGTTGAAGCCACCCCCGAGCACCTTAGCCTTGACAGAGAATCATTCTAGAAGCAAGCCCTAGGCTAGATAGCCAAACAAAGGTGGTGCATCTTTCTCCAAATATAACGCACTAGGCAAGAGTAAAAAGAGATGATCAGATATTCCAAACCATAACCAAGAGAGAGTCCAAGCCAAAACCAAAATCTGCTAGTTGAAACAGTTGCAACAATAGCTCTGCTCCAGACATGCGTACAAACTGGCCAACTGTAGTGCGCACAAGTGTTGCTTCTACAATTCTGAGAATCCTGGCCAGAATGAAGACTGGCCTCCTGTATTTATAGTATTTATGGCAGACTACCTAGGCGACTTCTCATTCTAGGTACTAATTCTTTATTATATAATATTTCCTTTAGCCAACTTCTTCTCTAGGAGGCTAATAACCTAATACAAGTCATTCTCTTGAGCCGACTTGTCTTCTAGGGTTATTAGCCAACTAGTTAGGGTTTCCTCTTATTTCCCGAAATATTCTATTCTCGTCAAGTTTACACGTGGAGGTAAATACCTCCCGTAGCTACCATAATATCAACACTCTCTCCTAGCTAGGGAGGTATTGAAGGTAATGGTCTTGAGCACAAACATACCATTCACCCGGTAGCATCAACATAATCATATAGACTATCTTCATAATTAGATCATGAGCACCATCATCACTATTAATGTCATCAACTGCATCATCTCTCAAAACCATACTCCATATGAGTAATCAGACATGATGTTGGATAAGTCACTCACTCCACAGAGTGACACAAGAACCATTCTTCTAATCCGGACATATGTCCTAGAAGAATAAATGTCTTGGACCATTTTCCATCTGGGGAATCTCTGTCCATTGATCATCCATCTAGCTAATAATCATTTCCAATACTACTGATAGTTTTCAAGGCAATCGAAACAATGTCATTCAATAGAACACAACTGTGTCTATCCATAGTAGTACACAACTACAATCCAGTGGTACAATGCCACACCAAGTAGCACACAGATACTTGATCAGTGACATATAGTCACAATCAGTGGAATATATCCACCACAGTAGTATACATCTACTTTCTGGAGACATATAGTCTCCATAACAATCATCTTATATCAACCTGCACAGAAAACATTGTTATGATATAAACTGAATCATCTTGGCCATTCTTCCATCTGTGAGATCTGGAAGAGCATCTGCCCTCAGAAGGTAAAACATCATTGATGATCTGTCTGGTCTATTTTTCTCAAGCAAGGAAGATTAACTGTACCAATTTTTGAGCCTGGACCATTCACCTATCCAGGCCATTCCTCCAACACTAAACAAAGTGCAACCTCGAGAGAATGAGTCTTCCCCTGGGGAATGCCTGTCCATAATTTTTGAACCTGGACCATTCACCTATCTGGGCCATTCCTTCGGCACTAAACAAAGTGAAACCTAAACAGAATGAATCTGCCCTAGGGAATTACTGTCCAGACCATTTCCTAAGGAAATGATTGTCTTGCACCAACCTCCAAAATAGACCATTCTTTGAAACTTCTCACAACTATGAGCTTCGAAAGAATGACTACCCGGTGAGGCGGACCAGACTTCTTGACCACTACTAAGAGTGATCGTCAAGAAGAGAGAATGTCCTAGACCATTCTAAATGTTGACCACAAGGGGAATCATTGTCTATGGTACATCAACAATCCATCGAACCATTTTCATTACGAAAATGATCGTTCGATCTGGACCATTTTCCGAACTAGAAAATGCCTGTCCATCAGAAATCTCAAACCACTTTTCGAACTGGAAAAGGAACAGCTCATCCTGGACCATTTTTCAAACTGAAAAATGACTTTCCATAAGTCAATAACACATCAGTGCTCCNGTCTCCACGAGCTCCAGCTTGAGTACGCAAACTCTTTCATCTTGGACAAAAGTTTTTACCAAAATATCTGCTTATCTGCTCATCTGTGAAGATATATATTGGAGAACCACTTTCTCCTTTCTAGACTTCATCACAGAGAATGTATTGCTTGATATCAAATGTACTTCGGTCTTTCTGGGACACTAGTTTTTCTCTGAAGACTTCATATAGATCTGATCAATAAATTATATCATTGTTGGATTCATCTTTTGTTTCCTACTAGCTCATAACATCGTGGCAAGGGTCAAATTGGAACATATCCAAGTGGCACTTCTTCTGTCATCATGAGAGATTGTCATAGATTTGCAATCCATCATCCTGCAGTTCTGAGTAACCATTATGATACAATATCTTTTTTATAGAAAGTCTTCACCACGCTTCTGCTGTGAATTGGGGGTTCTCCACCAAGTTGTCTTCTTTCATCTGCATACGAGGTTCTCTTTCTAGTATACCTCAAAGCCTTGATGTTTCTCTTCATACACTATTTGTTCGATTACTCTAGAAAACAATCTTTGTATTCATCTGATGTAAAATCCAAACCATGGATATTGCGGACAACATAATGGCTCATGTAGAGGTATATCTGGTTTACTAGAAAAAACAATCATCATAGTCTTCTATCTCCATCTGGGAGAACCTCTAGTTCTATATCTCGCAATGTTTACATTCATAGGTCTTCCATACATTGTTCTTCATCAGTTCCTCTGCTTGATTGCTTTTAGTGAATTTAGATCAAGCTGGTAGTCTTGTGATTCTCGATACAATGACTGGTTGTTTTGGATTTTCCTTTTCTCTTGGAATCTTCATGTTCTTCCTCATGTTTTTCTTTAGTTCTTAGGTCCATGGATTTTTCTATAGATTCCATGCCCTAAAGATTCCAACTTCTTCCTTTCATCATAGGATCATGGATGTGGATGGAAAATCAGGGATATTTTTTCGAAGAAGGCTTCTTCTAAAGTCAACCTGAATATGTATTGCTTTTCATGGCTGCTACCATGGATATATACTTCATCATATTTAATGGATCATAGGATTAGCTACCTCCTAATCCTTGCTTCATGTATGAATGCATGCTCTTCTTTTGGAAATATATAATCGGCTCCCTCCATCTAACAGAGTCCATGCTTCCGTCTGCATCCTTTATTGTCTTTTGCAAAGTGTCATAAGTCTTTCTCCAATTTCCTCTTGACTGTTGACTTCTTTTTGTCTTTACTTATTCTAGGTTTCTTCAAGATTGATTCTGATTTCGGCTTATCTTGCAGCTATTACTTATATAATAACTTCCACATGAATTGTTACTAGGGGTTGTTGGTGTACTTCATCCTTTCATGTGTATTTTCTGACTTGTAGCCATAGTGATAGCAATGCTTATCTTGTTGTTCTTCCATAGGTATAGTTTCTCTTGGAACATATTCTCTTCTAAGAAGTAGATATGCAAGATATGTACAGAAAACATGGTATGTACAAGAACTATGAAGAGTATTGTTACCTTGTCTTAGAAGAAGAAGTTTGTTTCGTCCTTCTTGGTCTTCTTTGAAGGTTCCTTTTCTTCAGAAACGGATGATTCATGTGTCTCCTTCCTTTTCTTTAGCTCGGGACAATGATTCTTGTAGTGACCATATTTTCGACAGTTGAAGCATTGTATTTCTGACATATCTTTCTCTTGATTTGGCTTCTTCCTTGAGCCAAACTTCCTTTTGTTCCTGAAATTCTTGAATCTTGTTGTGAAGGCTTGATCATCATATTTCTTTTGGGTTTTCTCTTTTGCACTAATCCTTGATTCTTCTTGTGCACAGCAAGTCCAAAGTTCTTCAAATGTAGGATACTCCTTCCTTTTGTTCATGCTTGCGGCAAATGCATCCCATGTCTTGGGAAGACCATTGAGTACTATATTTACCAGTTCCTTTCTCTGAAACAATTTCTTCAATAGCTTTTAGTTTATCTCTTAACTGAGAGATTCTCACAAGTATGATGTTATGTTGTCATCATCATTCATCTTCATGTCACATAGCTCATTCTTCAGACTCATTACTTGTCCAATGTTTCTGACTGAGAAGAGGTTTGTTAGGGCATCATACATCTTCCTAGATGAATCAAGATGGGAGATGTAGGGTATCAAATGATATTTTATATAATCCACTATGATACTCATGGCATTGATGCCACTGTCTTTGAACTTCTCCATAACTACAATGTTCTGCGGTTCCTTATCTTTTCCTTCTTCAAACTCTGGTTCCACAATCTTTCTTTTCAAGATATCCAACACTTTGTTCTTGGAAAGGATGAGATCAATCCTTGTCTTCCATGCTCTGAAGTTAGAAGCCCCTTCTAACTTGCTTTCTGACTTCATAAATTAAGTCATGTCTGCTTTGACTTGGTCAACCCTAGATTTTGACCAAAAATCAAACTTGTCATCTTAGCTTGTTGAGAATACCAGGAGATGTGCTAGGCTAGGGCACACTAGTCTATCTGGAAATTAGGTTAATACCTTCACTTAAGGTGCCTTAACGAGAGGGTTAGGGTTTCTACAACTGCACCTGCTAGTAACCCTAGCGACAGTGCTTTAGTGACTGCTCCTGCTAGAAACCCTAGCGGCAGTTCTTCAACGAGCTTAGTATATTTATGGCTATGCTCCCTTCCAATGGTTAGACTGAATGAAGGAGGTGTGGGCCCATAACCTATTAGAATATAATGGATGTGCTCATTTAACCATAGACAATATCACTATTGTCACCCAACCATAGGCCGAAGCCACCCCCGAGCACCTTAGCCTTGACAAGGAATCATTCTGAAAGCAAACCCTAGGATAGATAGCCAAACAAAGGTGGTGCATATTTCTCCAAGGATAGCGCACTAAGCAAGAGTAACAAGAGTTGATCAAGAGTCCAAACCATAACCAAGAGAGAGTCTAAGACAAAACCAAAATCTGCTAGTTGCAGCAGCTGTAATAACAAATCTCCTCCAGACTTTCATACAAATTGGCCAACTGCAATGCGCACAAGTGTTGCTTCTGCAATTCTGAGAATCCTGGCCAGAATGAAGACTGGCCTCCTGTATTTATAGTATTTCTGGCAGACTGCCTCAGTCGACTTCTCCTCTAGGAGGCTAATAACCTAATACAAGTCCTTCTCTTGAACTGACTTGTCTTCTAGGGTTATTATCCAACTAGTTAGGGTTTCTTCTTGCTTCCCAGAATATTCTATTCTCGTCAGGTTTACACGTGGAGGTAAATACCTCCCGCAACTACCATAATATCAACACGAGACTTGTTTCTCACACCAACGAGCGAAGTTGAATTTGGCATGAGCGAATCGAACATCTGAATTTCCGAAGTCTGTAGGAACTAATAGCTCAGAACATGGTTGTTGTTTTACCAAAGGTCTCTCCCCTTGAAGGAGTATGTAAAGGTTGTGTGCTTGGGAAGCATCATCAGGAACCATTCGACTCTAGCAAAGCACGGCGAGCACAAAACCTTCTGGAGTTGGTTCACAATGATGTATGCTACATCAATCTACCATTACTGGCAGGTGCAAGGTATATTTTGACTTTCATTGATGATTTCTCACGTTTGACACGGGTCTTTTTCCCAAAGAACATAAATATTGTCTTTGTGAAGTTCAAAGAATTTCAGGCCTTTGCTGAAAAGCAATGTTTTTGACCCATCAAATGCTTGAGATTAGATAATGGTGGTGAATATGTAAATAGACCTTTCGATGAATACCTTCTTCGATTTGGTATTGACTGGTAGGATTTGGTTTCTCACACACCTCGGCAAAATGGCGTTGTAGAACACAAGAATTGTACATTGGTAGAAATGGATAGATGTCTTTTACAAACCAAAGACCTACCTTTTCGCTTCTGGGCTAAAGTGGTGTATTGTGCAAATTATATGTTTAATCGCACATTAACTCAACGTGTTCCTTCCATGACTCTAGTTGAACAATGGTATGGGAAGAAGCATTTAGTTGACCACCTTTGTCTGTTTGGATGTGTTGCCCCGGAACACATTCTTGATGATTGTAGAAATAAGTTAGATATGAAGAGTTATGTTTACATAATGATGGGTTACTATGAATAATCTAAAGCCTATCGACTATTTGACCATGTCAAACAATAAATCATTATCAAACGAAATGTTCAATTTGATGAGAATTCTTCTGGAATCAAGCTGTTGAATGCCTCTTCTAGATTGTTAAAAGATGTTCCCTTTGATGTTATCTTTGACATTGGTGCTCTTATTCCATTCTTCATTCTTTCGATTGGATAGTCTAACTTTCTCCATGTTTCGACTAAACCTTTGACCTCCAAGTCGACTAGTCTATCATCCTCTGTTTCGAATGGTCCACCAACTAAAGACTCTCTGACTTCTGATTGCCTTACTAAAGTAAACCACATTTCACCTATTTATTGTCTACCCCAATGGGTTTCCAAGACAATATAAGATGGTGGATTTGATCTTAGAGATGTTTCCTTCGGACGACAAAGTTGAATTTAAAGGCAGCATGCCAACGTTGCCTTGATTATTCATGTACTAGAACCATCTGATCAAGTTACCTACTCAAATGTTGAAGGATGACTTGAATGGGAGCATGCCATGAAGATAGAAATTGGTTTTTTGTTGAAGAATCAGACTTGGGACTTGGTTCCCCGACCACAAAGAAACAACATTGTGAAGTGTCTATGGGTCTACAAGACCATATTTACCTCTGAAGGTGTTGTTGAGCAACATAAAGCATGCCTCATTACGAAGGGATTTTCTCAACAAGAAAGCATAAAATACACTGAAAACTTTGCCCTTGTCGCAAAGATGAACTGTTAGGTAGCTAGAGAGGTAGTGGGGGGGCCAGAGGGCCCATAGTAATAATAGTAGAGGCCATTCAATGTAAGGTGGATTGGGTCCACTATAGTATTAAATAAGGCCCACTATGGTCATTAGATATAATAAATGTAAGAGGACTTCTTAGAAGTTTCTTCCTCTAGGATGTTCTAAGGTGGTTGGTAGCACTATATAAAGGGGTTCAAGAAATGTAATGAGAAATGAAGAGAAGTTTTGTATTTGGAGCGGTAACTCAATAAGAGGATGCCCCCTCGAAGAGGTAAATGAATAGGAGAGGATCCCTTCCATAATAGGATCCATTGTATGGTGTTTTCCTACCCTAAGGGTTTTCATAATAATAAGTGGATATTTTTCTATATTGTCTCTGAATGTTGGTGTTGTTTTTGTATTTAAGTATTCGGTTCTTAACAATTGGTATCAAAGCACTTTCTTTGGCCAAAGAAGGGAAGAAAGTTTTGGGTCATTTTGTAGTTTTTTTTTTAAGAAAAAAAAGGGGACGGTGCACTTCAGGTCCATATCTGAAACTTTATAAGCACAATTTTTCAAAATAAATTGGATATTTGAATCCTCTTGGAAAAATACCCAATTTAAAAAAATAATCGGTCGAAACAAAGTCTGAGAAGTGAAGTTATCAACATTTTAAATTCGACAGTTTTTCAGGGTTTTCCCGGAAAAAGTCGTGCGATTCGCACAGTAAGTTATAGTTCTATATTTGGGGTTTTCATAGCAAGATGTATTTTACAGGAAATTATGATGGCCCTAGTATTGAATAAGTCATAAAACATACGAAGTCATTCGGTAAAGAGCATTGGAAAGTGATGTTAAATTTGAGTTTACAAGGTGATGCAACCATTTGGTGGAATTCACTTAACTATAGCAAAATGATGGCACTCTCCGATGAAGAATTTGAAAAAGTATTTTTAGAAAAATGGTCTCATGCCAAGAGTAACGAAAGAAGCAAGGTTTTATTTTCGTGTGGCAATTCTATATTATAGGTTCATGGATGTATTCATAAAGAAAATATCATTGTTTCTATTAACCCTAGTTGCCTGCATAATTTTATCAATGTTTAGTTGGTTAATAGATTGCAAGTTCCTGCAAAGAATGTTCAAAACACACAGGTTGAGGGTGAAAATGTTCAAATTTTTAAAGATTTGAAGATCTCCGTGGACAAATATGTGTTGCATTCAGATTTTTATGCTATAGATATGGATGATGTGGATATTCTTTTGGGATATCCTTGGATGGAATCAGTTGGTACAATTAATATTAATGTGCAAAAGAATTTTTTAAAGCTTTGGTACAAGAAAAAGAAAATCACATTGCAGGATGTGTCTCTTAGTAAGAAAGATGGGCCCACGGAGGCCAGCGAAGAAGTTATTGCCAAGTCTTAAGTTGAATCAGATGCAACGTCTACAGAAGGAGATGATTAAAAACCACAGGAAGGACACGATAAGGAAGATAAGGAGGTCCTTGACTCAAAGACACAATGTGTTGCAAATTTGAAGAAAAAAGCACAGATTCCTACAGTTGTTCTATTTCTCCATCCACACCACATAGAGAAATAGCAGTCATCAAGGAAAGGGCGTGAGAATCAACACACTTATGCACCATCAAGGAACCATAAAGTAAATCAATCCAAAGGTGCATGGAGGCTTACTAGCACTACTGGAAGACATCATGCTAGAGAACCTCTCCCATGGCAACACCGACATGATGCAGATCCAAATTAGGGTGGCAAGGTAGCAATTGGACATCATGTTCGTCTTCCATTAGGATGGATGGATGGTTGTACTTGGTACTAGTTGGCTACATTGCTTAGCCAATTCTATTGTATGGTTACTTCATGTGTTTTAAGGACGAAACATGTGAAGGGGGATGGAATGTAGTATACATATGGATGTAATATGGGGTACCTAGGGAGGTACACAATAGGAATGTGGTTATATATTATTAGTGGAGGCCATTCAATGTAAGGTGATCTAGTTCCACTATATTATTAAATAAGGCCCATTATGGTAGCTATATATAATAAATAGGATTTCTAGAAGATTATTTCTCTAGAATGTTCCTAGAAGATAGATAATGTTATATAAAGAAGTGAAAGCAATGTATTGGAGCATAGTGGAGAATATTGTGAATGTATCAAGCATTGTTTGAGGAGTGTTATCCTTCCTTAAAGATTAATGTATGGTGTTACCCTACATCAAGGGTTTTCTCTATTTCTTGTATTCAGTATTTGGTGAATGGTTTGGATTATTCTTGTTGAGATTCTTGGTTATTTTGAGATTTATCTTCATATCTATTCAGGTACTTAACATGAACTGTGTTTGACCGATTCTTTCTCTTGCTGCTCATTTTGCATGGAAAATGCATCAGATGGATGTGAAGAGTGTCTTTCTTCATGGATATGTATCTCAAGAAATATTCATAGAATCACCACCAGATTTTGTGACAGATTTCAATTTGGTGTGTCGACTCAAGAAGTCGCTTTATGGTTTGAAGAAACCCCTCGAGCTTGGTGTTCTAAGATCAGAAGTTTATTTCTTTGACTTGGTTTCAAATGGTGTGATCCTATCATAGCTTGTATGCTTCATACCAATGGAGACACTCTGGTCATTGTTGTATATGTAGATGATTTACTTCTTACTAGAAATAATAATGATCTCATCCTTAGATCGAAGAAACAACTTGTTGACTCCTTTGATATGAGATATCTTAGTACTCTGCACTATTTTTTGGGTCTTCAAGTATTACCACTTTGTAATGGATTTTTCATTTCTTAGTCTAAATATGTGATGGATATGTTGACATGTTTTAAGATGGCTAATTGCAAGCCTTGTTCTACTCCTTTTCATAATGGAGTAAAGCTTACCTAAACCTGTCAAACACCCGTGGTCAAAGCTAAAATTTATCGAAAATTGGTCGGCAATATTATTTACATTATTCATAGTTAACCCAACATTTCCTTTGTTGTTAGTGTGGTTTCTCAGTTCATGCAGGACCCCGAAGAAAGGCACTCAAAAGCAGTCAAAAGGATTGTTCACTATCATAAAGGTACCACTCATTTTGGTAACAATTATTGTCGAAGTTCATATTCTCTAGTCAGCTACATCGACTTTGACTGGGCTAGCGACAGTGATGATTGGAAGTCCACCTCTGGCTATTTGTTTCTCTATAGCACTGGACCTTTGGTATGGTCATGCAAGAAACATAAGGTAGTCTCCTTGTTGACTACAAAAGCAAAAGATCATGGATTCTTCAAGTAGGAATTGAAGCAGTATGGATTTGCCAACTTTTTGTAGAGCTTGGTCTTCTTGTTTATACCTCAACTACAATCTACTGTGATAACTAGAGTGCAACACAGGTTGTTGAAAATCTTGTTTCCCATAGTATGATGAAGCATGTTGAGCTCTGTGTTTACTATTTGAGATAGTTGATTCATGAGAACATTGTCTCTCTTGAATATTAGAGGACAGAAAATCAGGTTGTTGATATATTCACCAAACCTTTAGTTGAAGCTAGATTTATCAAGCTCTACACAATGATTGGGTTTCGAGAATCTACAATTATGGGGGGGTGTCATAATGACGTAATTTCAACTCCTGATTCTCCAGAGTTTTCTATTGATGGGGGGGGTTGGAACATCAAACATTGATGGTTCATCACACATCTCCTGGGTTTAGTTGGTCGAGAGGTTAACCTACATCTGGATACAGTTGGTCGAGAAATAGACCTAAACACCACACCAGTCGGTCAAGTAGTCCACGTTCTTGTCGATTGGACAATCGACTAGTAGTCGAAGATAGTCGAGTGGTGGATCGACCAACCCAACAATCGACTATGAATTAGATGCATAGGCGGTCAGGTCAAGCTTTGTCGAGCCAAATCGACATAACATATTTCGTGGAGTCAACTCTAACAGCTGACAGTTACATGTGACAAGATCTTCTCGATTCCATGGAAGTTTATTAGATCTAGAAACTATAAAATCAAACCCCTTGGGTCATTATCATCGATTGATATTGTGCAATAGATCATGTTGATCAAGATGTGCAACATGCACTATGATGTTCTAATCAGAGTGTGCCTTTGTTAAGTGTTGTGATGGTGTCTTTAGACACCACCTCTGCTCTTTGAAAATTTTGTGTTCCTCTTCGATCATCTGCAATATTGTTTACTCTATTTCATGTTGTGTTCCACCTCATTCCCCAACAAAAACAAGGGTCCCAAACCCTCTCCACCAGCTTCTTCTTCTAATGGTGACAAAGGAGAAAAATCCAAAAATAATAAGACTAACATGCATTGCAACTTTTGTGGTGGGATGGTCATGTGGAGTCTAAATGTTTTAAAGAGATGGGAGCCCTAGAAGTAACGATGAAGAAGCACAACATCAATATTAACTCTTCTTCTCATGGACATGCACTTTCTACTTTTGGTTTCTCCTTCAATGCAACTTCTACTTCTTCTTCTTCCGATGAGTGGCTTATTGATTCTAGAGCATATTATCATATGGCTAAGGATAATGCCATCTTTTCTGCTCTAAATGAATGTAACACCAAACAAATATTTGTTGGTGATGATAGATCTCTTAGTTTTGTAGTGTCTAGAATAGTTTAGGTAGATAATGGTCATTTCAGTGATGTATTATGTGTTCCAAGTCTTTCCTACAACCTTCTATCAATGTATCTGATCACTCATTCAGGTGAAGGTAAAACTGTAGAGATTTCACCTCACCAAGTTATAATCAAGGATTTAAAATATCCTAAGCATGTCCTAGAAACTGCAATTGTTGATGATATTACCAAGTCATCATTTTTTCCATCAATTTTTGTTGCTCATAGCGATGGCTTGAGCAAACTTTGGCATGAGTGGTTTGTTCATCTAAATTATTGCTCATTACAACAACTATGTAATCAACACATGGTGATTGGTCTTCCTCTTATTTCTTACAGAGATGGTGTTTTTGTCGGTTGTGTTCTCGACAAAAATCATCGAGACCATTTTGACAAGCGTGCATCTTGGCATGCCTCAACCCCTTTGCAGCTGGTCCACTTTCTTCTCCTTCTTTCTCTGGGTGCACGTATTTCTTAAATTTCATTAATGACTTATAGAGACACACTTGGATTTACTTCTTAAAACTTAAGAGTGAAGTTTTTTACAAGCTTTTGGCCTACAAGGCCCTTGTAGAAAAACAATTTGGACACCAACTTCAAAGGTTAAGAACAAATAATGGAGGTGAATATGTGAACAATAAATTTACAAGATAGTGCATTGTAGAGGGCATTCAAATGCAACACATTGTTCCATATACACCACAACAAAATGGTGTTGTTGAAAGAAAGAATCATGCATTAAAGGAAATGGCTAATTGTATGATACAATCTAAATGATTAAGTCTTCATTGTATGAGACACATTCATCCTTCCATATGCACCCATCACATATACATCAAAGAATATATTAAACCAATTAGGCAGCCTCATAGGAGAATGAACCCTACACTAAAAGATATTGTCAAGAAATAATTACAAAAACTCCTAGATGTTGGGTTTATTTATCCAATTTTCGATAGTGAATGGGTTTCACTTTTAGTCATTGTCCCAAAGAAGAATGGAAAATGGATAATATGTGTGGATAATTTCTATGGTTTTGAAAGTGGAATTATCCGCTTCAGCTGTAAAAAATTCCACCCACAATTCCCCTTCTTGATCAGTAGAGATTTCATATTTTTCTTCAGCATTTATGCCTTCTATTTTTACATCAACATGGTACTAATTTTGCATAAAATTTGAGATGAAGGTGTCTTCATCAATTGGACTATTGGTCGAGTTTGTACTAATGGTGCAAATGGGATAAACAAAGGTTATAATCAGATACTATTCTTCTTCCTCTACCCACATTAGGAAATTTTCTGTCATTAGTGGTTGAGCATGAGGGTAAAGAACAAGTTATTTTTTGGATTGTCCATTAGTAATAGTCATATTCTCTACTCTATAACTGATGTATGTATATGCTATGGCTAGACAAGGTCCTCTCAAGATGAGAGGATATCCATTGAATCTAGACTTGGGTTGGGGAACTAGGAAATTAGTGGGGTATTCCCAAGTATCAATGGATACCATTATATCTTCTATCATTCCCTCAAGTTTCACTATAGACCTATATGCAAGTTGAAGCACAAGAGATGTATGTCTTAGGGATCCCTAAAGGTTTAATCTCAACATTGTATCCTTATTCATGACATTTATTGTTGCCCCTAAATCTATCAAAGTGTTTTGGATCAAGTTCTTGTCAATGTGTGCATTCACTACAAGGATACCGTGATCCAAATACTTAATAACAACTACCCTCCCAACCATGAGATTTGCTAATTGTCCTATGTGTTAAGAACCAAGATAGATCTACAAATATAATCACCACAAATGTTGAATACACAATAGATCCATAAGCAAGATAGAAGAAACCACACTTTATTATTACCAAACCCTTGAGGTAGGGAAACACCATACAGTGGATCCTATTATGGAAGGGATCCTCTCCTGTTCACTTGCCTCTTCGAGGGGGCATCCTCCTATTGAGCTACCACTCCAAATACAATACTTCTCTTCATATCTCATTACATTTCTTGAACCCCTTTATATAGTGCTACCATTACCTAAGAACATTCTAGAGGAGGAATCTTCTAGAAGTAGAACCTTTTAAGAAGTCCTCTTACATTTATTATATCTAATTACTCATTTATTATATCTAACTACCATAGTAGGCCTTATTTAATAATATAGTGAACCTAGTCCA
>SNQJ01S0180512.1:0-19388 GCA_010110895.2 Picea sitchensis | reverse complement strand
TGTTTACCTGTATAGGCATACATGGATATAGCAGCTCTCAAACAGTTTATAAAACTAATTACATTTCCTGATTTGTTTCAACAATAAACTCATTTTAAGGAGCCACTAAATCTACTACAATCCACCAAATAGTGGGAAAATATTCAAGGAACAATGATATTAGATTTATTTATGGTTCAAGCTAGATATTACATCATCAGCCAAACAAGACTTACACACACTCAACCTTTCTTGAAACTGTTTACCTATATAGAGGTATATGGATATTTTAAGGAACCACTAAATCTACTACAATCCACCAAATAGTAAGAAAATATCCAAGAAACAATGATATTAAGTTTATTTATGGTTAAAGCTAGATATTACATTAGCCAAACAAAACTTAAACAAAACTTACACACTCAACCTCTCTAGAAACTGTTAACCTATATATAAGTATATGGATATGGGAGCTCTCAAACAGTTTATAAAACTAATTACATTCAAAGATTTGTTTCAACAACAAACTCATTTTAAGGTGCCACTAAATCTACTACAATCCACCAAATAGTGGAAAAATCGGTTGCATATTGACGCAAAAGACGGCAACCCTCACGGTTCCTCCCTGCTCTCACCAGGACCTTCCTTCTCTACAGGCCCGAAGAGTAAAATGCTCTTCAACTCCTCTTGGGAGTTCTCCTACCCACAGTAACACTCCTCGACGATCTTCCTTTCGGATATCGGGAAAGCGTGCTTCAGGAGTTCGCGGTCCACGCGAACACAATTCACATGCACAACAAAACCCCGAATCCCGAATGCCGATGGTCAACGAGTCAACACTCCCGTTCCTTTCGGGGATTTCCCTATCGGGAAATCGGAACATCCGATGTCGCGGTTCACATGTACCACGAATTCTCGATCCCTGAACTCCGATGCCACCTATCATCCACTTTCGTGCACAGGGTCCCCTGCTGCCACGTCATCTTCGAGGACCGGCGGATCGCGGATCCGTTACAACTTTCCTGTGGTGTAAAAACCACAGGAGCGCCAAGCGCCGAAACCCGAGAAGTCGACTTCGGGATGTGAGCACTTGTCCTTATCGGATCAGCGGTTCTGTTGATTGTATCGCGATTTCGTGATTTCGACGTGCATGCAATTCTTGCATCGCCAAACGCCGAATGGCGAAATCCCGATATGATGGGATCTTACGCCTTTTGTCCTCGACGATCCGGCCGGCTCTAAGCAATTGGGAATAAAGCTACTGCAGCGGTTCCAAAGAATTATGAGACTCTTAGCCGTCAAATGTCAAAGCCGATAATAATGGAGTATGTGGCGACTTACGATTCCTCTGGCGGCTTATGGTTTAACTCCAGCCCGGTTGTTCCATGTCGAGCGGTTAGCGGAGTTTGTGGTCACGCTCCCTTGAATCTCGACCGTTGATTTTCCTCTTTGAGGATTTCCTCCCCTCTGAAGCTCTCTGGTTCGAATCCCTCCAGGGCCTGTCCCACACTATAACAAGAAGGAACTATCCCTCATGAGATTCCTGGCGGCTTTCCTCCCAAACTTGGAATAATTCTTCGTCTCAAAGTCTCGGACCTTTGTGTTTCTTCTCTTCTTGCGATCCCTCAGCAGGTTCGCTTGTGCGTATGAAACGCTATCCTTCCAGAGCTTCGGTCCCTTTGAATCCTCGCGGGATTCTTTGTCTCATGCACTACTGCAAAGTCTTTACGCGGCGCCAAAGCTATCACAATCTGAGCTTCCACAAAATTCGGACCCCCTTGAAGAATATGGATGCCTTCTTGGCTCCTTGCTCAAGCAACCTCATCGGCGAGTCTTTGCGAATTATTCAACAATAATCTGAGTCCCTCGGTGGACTCTGCTTCCTCCAAATGACAAACTCAATGAGTTCCCTCCTCCTCGGCTATCTAGCACTCTCTCGATGCCCTCCTGGCGGATTATCTCTGCTACAGAACACCCTTCAGTTATACTTTCTCATGTTCCCTTGCACCCGCCATTTCCGGCGTCCTCGGTGGAGCCCCTCGAAAATCCTCGAAATTACGGTCTTCTGAACTCACAGCAGATTTATTTCCTCATATACGCTCAATACCATCTTGTTAGAGCTCTTACAGAACTTTTCAGTAAAGGTTCTGTTGCTCCACAACGATGTCATTGCGCCTTGACTATTGAGGTGTTCGGCAAAGTCATCATACGTATGGTGGTTGAATTCAAGTGGTGCTCTCGGCCGCGTCTGTCTGACTCCTCACGAGTTCAGACGTGCCTCCTCAGTGCATTGGTGTTCAGAGTCTCAACACTCTGTGAAGCCCTCATGGCATGAACCCTCAAAGACCTCTCAAACACACGAGAAATCAAACCAACTCCGCCAAATGCGAAGTAACAATACCACGTTGCAGCATATAGCGGAACACGCATCACAGGACATGCATATAATGCAGGGAAAACTTCTCTTTTTGTATTAAAATGGCAATTGCCTGTATTTTACAAAGGTGTTTTCGAGCTCTCTATGGCTCTTCTCCTCTCTAACCATTCTCTACAGTCCATTCCTGAAAATGAGATCTCTATCTCTTTTACCTGAGGCACTCTCAGCGCTTCCCTCCAGGATTTACCTATCCTAATTAATTACAATCAATGGGCTGTCTGGTTTGTTATCCAGAACTAGATCTCGACCAATCTATAAACCTATCTTATCTACAGCTGCGCCAAGGCATGGCATTCATGGCTCGCCAGCCTAAGGCATTAATTTGTTGGTCAAATTCAAATGAGAACGTACTTCCTTTCAGCTCCCCGAATGGAGTGGCGTGGCTGGTAAGGTGGCATGGAGAGATGCTCCTGCATCACATATCAACAAGCAACAGTTCGACGAAGAAAATCTGGAGATGTATCGAGCAAACCCTTATCTTCTTCAATTAAAAAAATGTCAACAAAGTACAATAATTTTTATTGATCACCCTATCTACGAAGAAAGCGATCCCTTATCAAATGGATATTTTCGTTACAGTGTGAATACCCATAACATTGTTCAGGGAATCGGTAATACTAGTCAATTAGGATGGATATGTATGTACAGTACATGTACTATTCCTTACACACAACTAGTTTTGAACCTTACACATAACAAAGAATAATCGCCATTACTATCGGGCGGCAGTAATATTACACCCGAGATGTAGAAATGGACATATAACTTACACTTCTCCATAGATTGGAATGCTCGATTATCGCGATTATCACCGGCGTATGCGATGACACTCGCATAGGGTCTCGTTTTCTATTTCCTTGGCTGCAGCCGTTCCCTCATGAAGCTGCGGTGACAATTGCAAGCTGCACATTTCATGGCTGCAGCCGTTCCCTCATCTCCGCTAGCCATAAATTCTGCGCAACCATCGACCGCGTAGCCACCAATGCTGGCAGCGTGATTCTTTCGGCACTCTCCGTAGTGCACACCCTTCCTTGATGTAATATCTTCTGCTTTAGCTGTTGCGGCTAAGCCCGCTTCGATCTTCTGGATTATTTCGGACGGTCCCATTACCTCTACAGATGCTACTGATTGAGGTTTAATCTGTACGGATCTTGTTCCGGGCACCTCTGATCTCAGATGTAGAAATACAGATCCTAATTCATCTGCGGCCAAATCTTTCACTTGTGTATACGTTTGCAATCCCATAGAATTGCTGATGGAAAATGATCTGGTTGAAGTGATTGGCATCCAAGGATGTACCTCCCAACCTTCCTTATTATCTGCACCGATGAACCTCAACTTATTTCTGACAAACTGCTTTTCGTCTCAATCCTTATCGGCGCTCATCAACGGTATTTCTAAATGTGTGAAAGTCAGGGGAGATCGGTCCACGAAATCCTTATTAGTTGTCCAAGGCATGTAGTTATAGTATTAAACCAGTAACGGAAACTTATAATGGCCAACACATGACATGTACACAATTCCAAGAAATGTATTGGAGCACCTTAAAAGTGACAGTCATATTTTCACGCCTCCAAAGATTGGAACGAAAAAAGGATGTTCGAAAAATAGATGCAATGTTCCTGAGCTAATAACAAGGTTTAGCTCCAATTATCGTATTTGTATTGGGTGGGGACCGAGAGACATGAATGCCGCTTTTGTTTCGGTAAAATTATGGAGACGCTATGTTACTCAACAGCCCGACCGAGTTATTGACGGATCGCTTCAACCCTAAAAGTGAAATAAGCTAATTCGGGAGCAAAATAATCTGTTTTCAGGGAAAAAAAAAATGACATAATTTCAGAGTTATAGGAGTAGTCTGAGTTTTTGATGGATCAAAACTTTAATTCAATAGTTTTGTCTCATTTTAAAGCTAACTCAAATGATGTTCAGAAAATTGATCAAAATTTTGGATTAGCCAAAACTTTAAAACCTCAGGGTGGAAAACCTGGCCTAAAAATAACTGTGGAGAGAAGATTACTCCCCACCTAACCTACTCCATAAAAAAAATGTTGATAAAGGTGTTCAAAACACTAATTTAAAATTTGGGCTATTAACACTATGTACTTTTTTATTTACTAAATAATTTAAATAGTCAAAATTACAAGAAAATCTATTTTGTTTATTTAATAATAATAATATTAATTATTTAAAAAAAAACCGGTAAATTTAAATCTAACTAATATATAGGAAATCTAAATTATGATTCCTAAATATAATTATAATGATTATTGTATGAGAAAACCTTTATTAAACTTTTTAAAATAAGTAAAAATTAATATTATTAAATTATAAAGTAGTTATAAAACTTATATTAAAATCAAATATGATGTATATTTGTTTCTATTCGGCTTGATTAAAAATAATGTAAAATAATTATTACTAACAAATATTTATGAGGTTAAGTGATTATGTCTAAATTAAATATGGCCACAAATAAGAAGGCCAAAGCTTAGCCAATCTTTTAGTGCTTTCAAAGGGGAAAGGGTCAAGGGTCAAAGGGATGGATCATTTTAATCATGGATTAAGATGTATCCCATTCACTTGAGTTATGGAGGGGTTAACTTTTTTCACCTTTTATTTTAATTAGACAAAGACATGGTATAGACATGGTAAGTATAAGGGGCTTCAATTTAGATGACAATCACCTAAGTTAATATAACATTGAATGCATATGAAAACTAAGTACATTTGTATACGTTGGTGAAGCATTCAAATGAGGCATTGAAATTCCCATTTTAATCTCTTTTCATGGATGTAAAATGAATATAGATGGTCATGTTTTCATTGTTTTTTTTTTTCATAATCATGTTTGAAAGCCTTCAAATGTAGGAGGACAATGTTTGGCTTCATTTCATGCCCCACCCTTACTATTGGATGTTTTCTAAGACTTCGTAGTCCTTGTAATACATTTCCTAACTATGTTGGCTTTTTATATTTCATTAGTGGCTAAAACTAGTTTGTGGAAGTTTCTTAGAACCAAGAGATAGTGTATGGTCCTATTGTTGTCCCCATGTTTTCCTTTTGTTCTCGTAGTAAAAATGATCCCTTTTATTAATAACATGCGTGAAATGTGTGAAATTCCATATATTTGAAGGCACATGCATGTGTATGAAAAAGGCTTTGCATATATGTAAGATGAGGCAAATAAGGGGGCTCTCAAACAAGCTAATCTGAATTCAAGAAAACTAATTGGAATGCGAGTTAGTGGAAAGAATTGTGGGAAAATTCTCAATAAAGGTGGAGGTATTTGGAAGTTCTCAAAATTCAAGTTCAAACAATGTGAGGGATGGAACAAGTCATCAAAGAACACATGAAGCCTGAAACCTCTACAATATGGAAATGTAGAAAAAGATGAGTGAGATGGTTTCTTTGATGGTTGGGGTTGAAAGAAATCTGGATAATTTTAACGAGCACAAATTCTAAAATCCATGAATTTATGCAGAATAACATGTAAGAAGATCAAACCTATGAAGTGATATCAACAACACATAATGGAAGGAAAATAATCAAAGATTACTTAGCTAGAGATTGCTTCATAGGTTGAAGAAGACACCTTCCATGGTTTGATATTGTAATATCTCTTTCTTTACTGAATGTATTGAAAATTCAGATTTTCTTAGGACAATTTGTAGGGAAATACACATCATTTTGACAAAAATGGAGGAATAAATTTATTGGAGGTATACCTAAATTTTTTAAGGAAAAATGTGGACATCTTTCTCTCTATATATAATTTTATTATGTTACATAAAAATAGAATGACCATTAACAACACATATTTGGTATTAATTTCCATTAGGTTAAATGGATAATATGTAGTAATTATTAACAAAAATGAGATTTCACCATAAAAATTATGTTATTATGGTAAAACTTTTTAATCTCAACTTATTTATAATCATGCAATCTAAAGAAGGATTGTAAATCATATCATTGGTAATGTAAGATCTAGAAAATTTTCCATATTTTTTACATTTGCTTACATGATCTTTGATTGTTATGAATTGTTTCATGATATTTGTTATACATCTATATTCACACCATATATTTTATCATATGTATAAAAGTTTATTTATTTATTTATGATAATACTATATTTATAAAAATAATTGTATAAAAATATAATGAATTTTATTATAACTTAAATTTTAAAATTTTAATAATTATTCTTATATATAATTTTTTTTTAATTTTGATTTAAAATTTTCTATTTTAATTTTCTTAATAATAATTACAATTGTAATAATAATTGTAATCCTATTTCTTGTGTTGAAATAGGTTAATCCTCCTTAGAAAAGGTGATACACATATATGTGTCTACATTTAATGTAATGATCCCAACATGATAAGAAGGTGCATACACATATATATGTAATTGGATGTAATGATGCGGTCACTCAAGAGTTCTATTGAGAAAATATTTTTATGATGTAAATAAACAAAACCTTTACTATATTTTTATGCTGTAAGTTCATTATTTTTCCACAAAATTATGCTTTTTATTATTTTATTAAAAATTTAATAATAGTTGTCTAAAAATTATTAATAATAATAATAAATTTAATTTAGGAATTAAAAATTAACATGTGTGTAATAGAATTTTAAATTAAAATTAAAATTAACATATTTATTGATATATATTTAACTAAAATTTTTAATAATTAAATGAATTTTGATTAATTTGTTACTTCTATTTAATTAGTAAACTAAAAAAATAAATATAAATTTGTACATTCTTCATATTTTTTATATTTTATTTGCATTTTAATTATTTTCTTTTTAATTTAACTTTAATAATATATATAATTTTTTAACAATATTATTATTATTATATATATATATATATATATATACTCTTTATATTAAAATTTTTAATTAATTTTACATTTCATCCAAGGTCCAAAGAGTTCCTTCTAATGCATTACCTACAACAAAATAAAAATAAAAATGTAATTATAATTTAATTTGTCCTTATCTTGTAACCTCTCATTTATCTCCACTTAATGTGTTAGGGTTTACATTAGTTTTTGATTGATTTATTCACTTATTAGTCCATTCCTAAGAAATGTGTAGAGGGACTATAAGGATCGATAATTAATATTATGTCCTTTGACTATAAATTTTGCATAATCTTGTTGAACTATAAGACTAAAAACATTGTTTTTTATATAATAAGAAAACCTTATATGTCATCATCTCATTTGAGAATTTGAAGTCTTATTTCCATATTTTCTATTCTCAATGTTTTAAATCATTTAGGTATCCAGATTTTTTTTTACCATCGGCCGTATTTTTTTAATTTTTAATTTTTATTTAAATGTTTACATGCCGAAAGTTTTGAGCATCGATGCTCTTTTATTCCTTTTATTATTACTATTTTTATTGATATGTTTACATACCAAAGTTTTGAGCATTGAGCTCTTTTGAGGTACTTTCGAATGAATGCGGAAAAATTAAATGTTTACATGGATGAGGCCCTTAAACATACCATCCACTCTTAAATATTTTACTTAAATAGGCCTGTAAAATATAGATTTTCATGAATTTTTCCATACAATCTTGTAGTGAATTTTGACAATACTGTTGTCCACATGCTTGGCATAGATCATATATGTTACCTATTTGTCTATTTATTCTATTCTTGGAATGAAATTTAGTCATCATTAAATATACATATATTCTTTACCGGTTCAATGGTTGCTTGTTCACTAGTTCATTATTGGTTTGTTTGTTGTTGCTTGTTGTTTGGTTAAACTTTGCAGGTTGAGAGTCATAAACCTATAGTTGGACTGATAGGTACTTGCTCTGGGTTTTTTTTTATTTTCCTTCTTTGTTTACTTTAACTTTACAAGGTTGGAGTCATTCTCCCGCAGTTGGAGTTATTTTTGCAATTTGCAAGGTTCAAATCGTGCACCCACAATTGGGCTAGTTAATGGATTCGTCGTGAAACAAGTAAGTAATAAGACCATAGTTTCATTAAAGTATTCATTGATCCTTGTTTATTGTTTACAGGTTTGCACCGCCAAAAATGTTTCATTTCCCACTCCTGCACTTAGATATCCCTTATGTTTCATATTTATTTTATGCTTAGAATGAAATTTAGTCATCATTGAAAATACATATATTCTTCACTAGTTCACTAGTTGTTGCTTGCTCATTGGTTTGTTGGATGTTGCTTGTTGTTGCTTGGTTCAATTTTGCAAGGTTGAGGTCCTGCACTTATAGTTGGACCTGTTGATTGCTCACTAGTTTGTTGGTTACTAGTTTCTTTTGTTTTCTTCAACTTTGCAAGGTTGGGAGATTCTTTGCATATAGTTAATTTTTTCACTTTGCACGGTTCAATTCCTTCACCTGTAATTGGACTTGTGATTATGTCATTCATCATCGACGAGTAGGTTTTAATACCATAATTAATTTTGTATTCATTGTTTACTCTTTACTCTTTAAGTTTGCAAGTTAGAATGTTTAAGTATTTATTCATCATTCTTGTCTTGTAGAATTTCCATACAGGTTGGCAAGTTTTTTTCTCCTCATCTTAAATTTTACTCCAATTTTTTCACGAGCTCACCATGTGCATTGCCAATGTCACAAATTTGGTTGTCATTTTTCCTAGCATTACAAATCTTGGTCCTTTGTCATATGTGATGAAGTGTAAATCTAACGCCTCAATTGAATGAGGAAGTTCTTTAGCTTTCGCAGCTTGCTCTCGATGATATTCCCAGCTTTCCCTGGAATGATTACCTACCTATCTTGTATGGGAATTGAACCCATGTATTTCACATGAAAAGACGATTTCAAACTTGTTGCCTTTGCAAAAGAATATTATTCTTGTAGAATAAAATTGCAGGTAGGTGAAGAAGGGCTAAGTATGATACAATGATAACCAAGCTGCAACAATTTTGCATGCCATTGCTAGGAATTTTCCATCTTTAAAAGGTCAAATATTTCAGTGAGTTATAAATATAGATCTATAAGCTTATACATATTTACATATTTTTTTCAAGATACATATTTCTCCAAGTTCTATGGCTTAAGTTTTTACAAGATTGTATTGAAAAATTTGAGGAAAATGTACTCTGGCCCGACTATTTAAGTAAACATTTACGGTTGTCAGGATTTTTTAAGGGCCTCACGCTATGCAAAAATGAATATGCCAGGCGATTGGATTACCTCAAAGAGTGTAAATTCCTAGAACTATGATTCATAGGATGACCTAGTGAATGGTGCAAATTAACTACTCAAAGCTTATACCAAAACATACAAAGTTGATATGCTATGCATTAAGTTCCATGAAATGCACATTGGCCACATAAAAGAGAACAAGTTAGATTATCTATATAATTCAAACACTTTGTGTGAATGGACACCTATATCGTGAATATAAAAACCAATATCAACATCGGCGAAGACAAGTCAACTAAAGATTTGAAAATTGTTTCCAATTCAACTTACATGTGCACGCGTGCAGTCCACAACTCACAAGGACTAACACTTGATAAAGTGTTTCCTTCAACCCCGTTGGAATACAAATACATGGACTTCTATATACAACTTTGTCATTTGTCCAGAAATTCATAGAATTCATGTATTTTCTAAATTCTCTACAAACGATAACTTCAAATTCAAACATAGATTTGATACTGAGATGCAACGCCCTCAGACTGGTGAAAAATGGAATCTACAATATGATAACCAATTCATACAAAAAAACTCATCTGTATCAATTCTCTCACTTAACAGACAATTTAAATGCATATGGATGATATACTCAATGACTATGACATAATGCAATCTGATATTTTGTGCTTGCAGGAAACAAACATGACATTATGCATGCAAAATAAACAATTTTTCAAATCCCACACTTGCATATCAAGTTACATTACACATGGAGTGATGATAGTGAAAAAAATATATAAACATTTTTGGATCATATGCATTTAGAAGCCCGAAAAATATGATGTTGAGATGGTGCTAGCAAAGGTAATTTTTCATGGACTACCAAATTGCAATATTGAATTTCTAGATGAAACCATTATCATTCTAGAATACTTCAATGTTGTTGACATGATACAAAATAGTGCCATAACAAAAAGAATTGGAAAACTACACGTGCAATTACAATCTCCGCTTTCTTTTGGTTGAGATAAAACATGTACAAAACACACTTATTGACCCTGTATGGTCCAAATATGCCCATTTCCCAATGCACCCTCTTTATCTTAGACACATATCGGTATGACCATGATACAATTTGTCTTGTACTTGAATTATGGAATATACATCAAACATATTACATAATCATATTTCCATGCCTCAAATCATATATGGATACTTTGTTTCTAAAACCAAATCATTCGACTAGGATCATCCATTTTTCTTATTATTTTTGTGGCTTGTAAATATATTTGGCGAGGAAAACTTCTATATAACCACAACCATGGATCAGGAAAAACAAAGGTTCATGCTTCTAACTATATCTTTTATTCTATTCCTTTTGATTCTCATTTATTTGTATGTACATATTACTTGTTTTCCCTTCTGAGACCAAACTCACACATAATTTTCATTGTGTTTTGTGTTCCCCACATTAAAAGCAGAATGAGAACAACTAGAAGGCAGAGAAATTTGTTAACCAAAATGTAGAAGAAGAAATAAAGGTACGTAGCTTCTACTATTATTTCATAGTCCATTGTTTTGTATTTCATTTTATTATGCTGTATATTTATTCTACTACTTTGCACCTAATTTATTGTATGTATATACTACACATATCTTCCCTACATAATAACTTATCTTCATGTCAAATTTTGTGCTTTTTCTTTATACAAAAATGAAATTAATGAGAGCGCATTTATTTTTTTTTACATGTCTTTCTACATGCCAACTTACATTCATTTCCATTGTATTTTTTGCATTCTTTGCATTAGAAAAGCTTGAGACTATTTGGACAAGACGATGAAATTTGATATGCCACAATAGAGGAATATCATGTACAATCTTCAAAAGATTATCTGCGATAGTGATAGTAAATCAAACACACAAAATGTGTGGGTGCATATAATATTGGACTTGAAAGCGATGATTTGGAAACAATGGGCCTGTTGAGACTTCCGCTTCTAAAATTTCCCTCCCTTTTCTATTTTCCCCACTCTCTTTTTATCCCTTTTTTCCCTCTTCTATACTTAACCAAATTCCCTTTCTTTTCCCTCTCTTTCCATTTCGGTTACTTTACCTGATAGTTTTCCAATACTTTCTAGATGTCTTGGTTGGCAAACTCATGGATTCATATTTCTACTCATGCTTTTATATAATGGGTGGACCGACCACTTCCCCATTCCATGCCAGCCATTTTTGATCATGTGTTCTCAGATGAGGGCTCAAAGTGTCCTTCTATTGTTCGTGTCACAACACCGCGAGTTCCCACAATATACAAATTGACAGTTGGACTCTTGGGCTAGTAGGCTCAAGATTGCATCTATTGTTTTGTGACTACAAAATATTTTCCCTAAAGGTTTAACGATACATATTGACCGTCAGAATCCTCCATCATACTATTTTCAATGTTACACATTTTTCCTCAAAATTTCTCGGACCATACAGATTTATTGTTCGGTCCTCATATCTCACAAATTATCCTTGACACCTATTTCATACTCCATCCCGCCGGCGGTATGGCATCATAAATTATGGGCAATATAAAATGCATATGCTTATTTAGTCATTCTGATGTTCATGTACATATGCTTGCATCAGGAAAAGTTGGACGAGTGACGTGGGCATGAGTAGTCAATCATCATAAACATCAACAAAATGAAATAAGGCTAAAGGTAAATATTCATACATTATTCTCTTGCTATGTTTACCAAATAAATATCTTGAGTTATTTATTCATCTATACCCATGATAATTATGTTGATCTCATCTACAACACCTTCAGCACTGAATTCACAAGAAATTGTCGATGGCGTAAAATTGAAATACCCAACATAATTGCAAGCTCCGGAGCTAAGAGGTATGGTTGCAAAATATGGCTTTATTTCATGCTTCATCAAATTATTGCATCATGGCGTTTATGCCAAAAACAAATATTCACAAACTTCCATTCACATTAGCACTTGCGATTTCAAAAAATGTCACGGGGTCTAAACTTATAACACCCAAAAAACTATCAATAGAGGGCTTGAAAAAAACCGTCGAACTGGACAAGCGTTCATCAGGGACATAATGGTCGTATGTCACCCTGTAAACAGGAAAGCAAATAGATGGAGTATGCATGATGACGTGATAGAAACAAAACCATGATTGGTAATCACACTCACTATCCTACAGCTTGTCGAAACAACATAAAATATCTTGCCAGGTAATGGGATGTCAATTACAAGTACAATATTTTTACTCAAACAATACTCCTGACTATGGTGATTTTGAGCAGATTATATCGCTTAATGAAACAAGTATTGTGGAAAAATTTCACGTGATTTGTTCAAAATATGGATTGCATTACCGAACATAACAATCATCCAACTTGCACAAAGCAATAACATTTACCCAATCAGAACCATTGATCTTGAAGTTCTCACACTAGAGAGAAAATTTGGATCATAACACATTATCCATATAAAATATGAAATTCAGAAAATGACAAGGCAATGGTATCATTCTCCATATCTAGTTTTGTCCTTTCATTTCACAATATATATATCTGATTTAATGAATTCCACAACCTATTACAACATTCCATGTTGTAACTACAAATTGCCATTACCTATTCAGAATTTATTTTTCCTCAATGGGACATATAATTGCATAAATGGAAATTTTCACTTATGCTCTTCAAAATATATAACAAAGAAAAGACATGTTAAAGAAATGATATTTTAACCAAAAAATTTGTAAGAGAATTGTGAACATACATAGTACAAGACTTGAATAAACTAACTAGCTCGACAATTATTGTACGTATACATATAAAATTACATCGACACTTTGTTGGATTACTAAGAGGGAGTAGATCAATGTAGATCAATATAATATTTTAAAACCCATATAATGAAGTGTTATTATCAATGTAGAATTATCATCCAATATTTGGAGAGTAAATAAACTATGAAAAATGAACAATCATATACATCCCAGTACACCAATGTTTCATTGAAACCTAAATGGGGGAAAACCACAAAATTATTTTTTCTTATTAATGTCTTGAAGAATTACATTCATTGGAATCTGCTTCTTTGTTCTCCATTTACCTTTGGAAGGAGGCTCCAAACCCCTAGTTTCTCGAGCTACAACATGAGGGAAGATCCAACTCCCCAATTCTTTAGCTAAAACCAGAAGGAGGCTACAACATACCCTATGTTCTCTAGCTACATTTGGAAGGTGGCTACAACCATATATCCTTGCCCGTCCAATTTCCATGACGTATAAGTAACATGATTGAAACACTAACACACTATCATTGTGAGTTATAATGTTGTAAACCTGTACCAAACAAACTATAACAACCTAAACCAATAACCCGTGCCAAAATGTACCATGCATCAACTTGTACCTCAAAATGTAATCAGCTATACCACTTAAACAAATTAAAATCAACCCGTACCAAGTATGTATTAGTCATGTATCAATTACCGATCAACTATAACTCATCTATTGATGATGTTGGTACATCTTCAACTATACACTTCATGTTTGTGTCAACTCATCAACTATTTTTTCTCAACCATGTACCCAACGTATACCTCAACCAAAATCCACCTCATAATTTCATTCAAAATTTGATTTGTAGCAACTCTGTAGTGGGGATTGGTGTATATGATCACATACCTTGTTGAATTTTGGCTTATTCCAGAGTGAACCTATAGAACATGCCCTTCATGTAATATTTATTTGCTTGGATTCTGAAAATTGCTTTTACGAATACTTCTGAGGCTTGTACTCTAAACAACACACATTTGGTATTACTGAATTTGGATGTATTAGCAGAAGAAGTTATGGTGTTTTTGAAACACTTTTTTTACTAGTTTCAGGACTAGCCCACAAACCCTATTTTCCGTAGATTAGCCAAATCCAAAAATACAAAGACCCAATCTTAATTATTACCCACTACTACTTGGATTATGTTTCTCTAATGGCCCAGTTTCACGGATACACAGATCATTATAGAAAAATTTGTGCAAAATGGTGAGATGACCTGTAAATAACATACCTTAGAAAACCTCATCAAAGAAATTTATCCTCCCTTGTTCACCTTCTTTTACCTCACCTTCTACTTTGAGGGTGGCCCAGATATCCTTTGGTTACCTCGAATTCACCTTTATATATTCAATAAACTCAAGTGTGATTAAAAATGAAATACCCTTGCCTCTTATTTATATTGTCCAGAAGCTAGCTTCCTTAGGAGCATCTTTTAGGCCACTTTGTCTACATAATCACCTATGTCCAACTTTGCCCAATTTGCTGCTTGTCCATGTATCCAATAGCCATGGACCATAACCTGTTTTCCTCATTTTAGCGTTAACCTTCTTACAATCACTTTCCATAATTAGAATGTTCTTCCATTTACTTTATTATTTTAAATAATCCTTCTTGACTTTTTTCCACTTCACTTTTATTATTTAAATAATCCTCTTTGATTTTGTCCTTCCACTTTATTATTTAAATAATCCTCTCTGGCTTTGTCCGCTTCCTTTATTATTTATAATCCTCTTTGACTTTGTCCTTCACTTTATCATTTAAATAATTTCTTCTTTGCAGAACGTGACTTCTTTGACTTTTTGAGGTTTCAAGCCAATCCATATGAGGGTCCTTCAACTTTGTGGGGTATAAATCTCAAACCATGAGGAGTTATCTTACATTCCACATGTTATCCTCCGAGAAACCCTTTGTGGTTTATAGACCAAGGTCTTGGTAAACTTCAAATAAAAATGTTTTGTGTTTTGTGTAGATTGATCAGTGGGATAACTCAATTCAAACATAGTATTCAGACAGTCAAGATGATAAACAAATGAACCAATTCTCTCATGGATTGATAATCAGTAAAATAAACTTGAAAGTGGGCAAAGAACAAATTGCTCATAAACCTGTACACAATGTAGGGTCTAATAGGCAATGAAGAAACTATTTATCAAGCTATGGACGCGAAGACAATAGTAAGGATAACAGTCATTCAAGGCTAAACAACTCAGATAAAAGTACAGAAAGAATGTGGAAAACTGATATCAAAAGAGAAAGAAAGCTGTGATTTAGAATTAGCATCAATGGGGCTGTTACATATGATATTCTGTATCCCCAAACTGAACCCTTTCTTGGTCTTCAGAATGTGGCTCATATACTTTACAATCAGTTTCAGATCCTAGAAATATGGATCATTTTGCTAAAATATTAAAGAAAACTAATTTACACAAATGTAGAGATAATTCCTCAAAATGAGGGTGATCTTAATGTGCTGGTCCAACATCTGTTCTAACCGTTTGGTGAAATTGATATTCTTCCAAGGCTACTCCATAAAGATTACAAATTCAAATTTGATGAGCTGTTCTATTCATCCCTAATATTCGCCTTCAAAATGACCAAAACTTGAATAAAGACTCCTCTTTTGACACGTCTTTCCCAAAATAATAACTGGTTGAGTGGAATAATCCTGTCTAGTCCAGGGTTTCATTACTTTTAGTTGAAAAGAATTTCAGATCTGGGCGAAAATCTTAATACTCTGGCCGTTACAGGCTTTCAACAGCGCCTTAAGCACGGCGTAAAGCAACTACAACATTTGAAAGTCACCACTTTCCAGCAACTAGCAGTCAAAATTTAAGCCTTCTGCATTGAAAAGCAGAGGCAGTTTTCAAAATTAGCAGTGCTTCGGTCATAAAATCCATTTTTCACATATGAATGATGGAAGTCAACATCTAGAGAATATCAGCTTTCCAATGGTGTTGTCAAATATTAATTGGGAGCTCAGGAAGGGATCGAAAAGTTCCTGCCAAAGTTTAAGTGTCATTTTCATTTTACAGATTCAAAATCCTAAAGCGATCAACTGTGAACCAGTAATGGAAGTATGGAAACGAATTTGATTTGATATTTGCCAACGGAATCTGACCTCTGTTAGGCTGTTGATAATCTTGACTTTCCTCAGCCTTTTGTAAGCTTACATTGTCGCGGAGAAGTATACTTTCCAGTAGCGCCACTTCTTAGAGCCCTCCTTGTTGCCATGTATCTGTGACCGCCCTTTTCGGTGATTTTAAGAACGCTTTTAGATTTGACACTCCTTGACCGTAATGATAAAACGATCTCCCTTAGCTGTTGAAAATTCTGGGCACTTTCCCTAGCGCTTCACAATGAATTGCTGAAACCAAGTTAGTTGGCAAATGATAAATAACGATTTTGAAAACTTTACAATCCAAATTATTTTAAAATTCAAAACCAAAATCTAAAATTTTTCTTAGCTATAAAAACTCAACAATGGTTAGAGGAAACTATCAATAGCCATGCTATCACCATAAAACCCGACCAAAATGATGGTGCTATTTCGGGAGATAACATTGGCTCAAGCTGGGATGGGCATCTCCACGTAGGGTGACCAGAAACTAATGGATTTGATAATAGCTAGTATTGAGCATGAGTCCATTCGGTCTTCGGTGGTTAATGAGCACACACTGCGAGGCTCGCCCACCACAACCACCAACATAAACACACAAAAATCCAAACTTGATGAATCTTCATTACGTGTGCAAAAAATATCCCTCTGCTCATTTTGCACTTAAATTTCAATGGCGACTACTCCATGGGAAAACTCCTTTGAAGGAACTTGGATTGTACTGATGAAAACAGGAAAGCCATTTGCATTCACCAAAGATCTCTTTGCTGTGTCTAATCTAGAAGAAAGAGCTCGTAGTGCACCATCTTTAGCCCGGCCGCGAGCGGATATATTTTCAAAAACCAAAAGCTTAAGAAGGGATTCAACAGGGCTAGTCTCATTCACCTTGTCAATGTAATATTTGTTTATGCACATAAAAAACTCTGTTCTCAATGTCATATGGGTTATACAGCAAAATCATTAAAAGCAGAGCACCCGGAGTCGATTAACTGCCGGATAGTCTTGAGGCATCCATCATTCTCTTTGCTTCTTCCAAATCCCTTGAGGTTGCATTTGTACAATATTTATTTTCTTGGACAACTCCCTCCAGCAAAACAACTTGCTCTTCAGCTCCTCCTGTTCCTTCCTCTCTAAATTTAAGGCTCTCTCTTTTTTGCAGCGTATGTACTGGAGCTCTTCATACAAATAAAAATATATTTCCAGTCATTTCATGTGAACTTCTGAGATGCAGACCATTTCTCAATTTGTTGTTTCAGATACAGAATAAATGTAGATACAAATTCTAACATCTTGCCTTTACTAGGACCCGTGTCACCAGACTTAAAGCATTGATATCAACAATTGACTTCAGAAAATTTGCAGCTATCCTGGCCATGAGAACAATCTTGCTTGCTTCACTGGTATCTATTTTCCCATTAGTACCTTCATTTGTAGCATTTGAAATTTCTTCCAAGGACGCTCTTCTCCTTGACTTGCATTCGTGAACCTGAACACGTTTCCTCTTGCCTTGAAGTGGTGGAGTTGCATCCTTAGATGTCTTATGTACATGAGGTATGATAAAGAGCTCCCCTGCCCAACTTAAGATGTTCTTGCAGTTCCTCGTCAATTCCAATCCGTTCAGATGAAGCTGCTGAAGTGCTTGGATCTTTATTCTTGGTTTTGCTGGAAAAATATCTTGCATCTTTGAAAAAAAACTCCGTCGAAGAGCCACATGAATTATTAAAGCCATATATGCTCGAAGAGGTGACACAACCATCCAGTCAGAAAAGTACGAATGCAAATGAAAAAATCATTTGAACAGTAAGTTTGATGCCAGAAGAAAGATGTTCTAATTTTGAAGATGCTAATAAGGCATTTCGAGTGTCCTCCTCTGCAAATAAGTTCTCTACCTGCCATGAAGCAAAAAGTTTCCCTTCTCTATGAAATTTAACATTTTAACAACCATAATCATCAGCAAAATGATGAAGAGTCACAATCCACACATCACCAAAAGGACCCCTGCCAATTCTATGTGTAAGTTTTAAGACCCCAGGATCAATTTATGGATCAGACTGAATAGGCGGTGCTGTTACAGTTTTAAGGCGTTATGGATCTCCTTCAAACAACTCATATTCAACAGAACCTTTGGATGGTGAAGAACTACCAATATGAGTATCCATGTTATACACCTATGCATTCAAACCTGAATTTTTCTCCCTCCATGGCGCTGGCAATTCGGGCAAGGGTTATCAAACCTGCATGATCCAGTGCTGGAGGTCATCACCAAAAGGGCCCCTGCCAATTTTATGTGTAAGTTTTAAGACCCCAGGATCAATTTATGGATCAGACTGAATAGGCAGTGCTGTTACAGTTTTAAGGCGTTCTGGATCTCCTTCAAACAACTCATATTCAAAAGAACCTTGGGATGGTGAAGAACTACGAATATGAGTATCCATATTATACACCTATGCATTCAAACCTGTATTTTTCTCCCTCCATGGCGCTGGCAATTTTGGAAAGGGTTATCAAACCTGCATGATCCTGTGCTAGAGGTCGGTAAACTGCTGTTGTGTTTGAACAAATCACAACCTATATGCGATCAATGTCCCTTTTAGACAATGAACTCGAAATAAGAAAACTCTTTCTTCTTTCCAGTTTGATTAGACTTGCATGACAGGAAAGAAATACCTGCAGTAACTCAAGTGAGGAAATAAATATATTCATCATGCTTTCTATTTCAAGATTGGTGCATGGCATGAACAGAAGTATCAAAATTTGAAACTGGAAGCTTGATACAGACATCATAAGCCTCTGATCTGGACACATCCCCTGTGTCTTTTATCCAGGCACTTGCTG
>SNQJ01S0180510.1:9010-19388 GCA_010110895.2 Picea sitchensis | reverse complement strand
TTGCTCCTTGCTACAAATATGTGATACTTTAGCATTATACGCATACTTAACTTGTGATCACTCCGTGCAACCATAAAGGATAAAATATTTTAATAAACCACATATAAATAAGTGATAACATATAAGATGCATTAGAGTAAGAGCACAATTATAATGTTTGGAATAAGAGTACAATTATACTTTCAAAATATGATTAAAAAAATACAAAAAAAAACCGTGATCTTAACGATGTTCGTTTTACAAGAATAAGCAATTGCTCCTTGCTACAAATCTGTGATACTTTAGCATTATACGCATACCTAACTTGTAATCACTCCTTGCAACCCTGAAGGATAAAATATTTTAACAAGTGCGATAGCATCAAAGATGCATAGTCTCTGCTTCTTGATTTGATATAAAAGGTAGGGCTTCTAGTATATTACTGGGATTGATTTTAGTTTGTAAATATTATAACCATTGTTTTAAATTTTTTAAGTTTTAAATGCAGGCACCAGATATTCGAATTATCATAAGAATTTTGTTTCCCATTGCAGAGAAGAATGTGGAGGCTTCTTATTGTTTCCTTTTGATATTCAATTTATCATAATTTTTTTTGTTATACCATTTCGAAATAAAATAGGACAGTATTGTTATAATACAGATTGTGTCTAAGATCTGAGCTATACCATTATATTTATATTCAATCAGGACAGTATCCATTACGATGACGAAATCAGTAGACATTTGCAGAGATTATTGTTTTAAATAAAACGTTATCACATGAGATTTTTCGATTTTTCGAGAAGATTTCAAGGAGCTTTTGTATTATCCAAGACAGCCCCTGTGTGGTGTCCTAAGACTTTCGGTCCCAATCCTGCCAAAAATTGGGTGCTTTTCTTTCATTGAAAAAAATGTTTTTCTTTCAAAGATTTGATTCAAGAACCAAGAACTTGTCTGCTCTACAACGTATTGTTATCCTATCCAAGGAATAACTGTAAGGCATATATACTCAAAAGCATTCCAAGAATACTTAAAATTCAAATATGAACTCTAGAATCAGACTTTCAATGGTTTGATTCAGCCAACTTATAGACATTAAGTTTGCAAAAAATCACCTCTCCTAGGAATTCTTCACTCCTGCTTCTACAATATCCTCTTCCAGTAATTATTTATGCAGTTGTCTTTTCTTTTTCTAAATAGTGGACAATAATTGCCAAAAGCACGTATGAAACAGAGAGCATGTATCGCATGAACAACTTTGATATAATTAGACGTATCTTGTCACTGAAAGAGCTAAAAAAGAAATCGTTACCACTTTGTGAGCAGAGTTTGATTCTGAAGGATATATTAGTTCAATAAAATCTAGCTCCACTATGTGCAAGAATTTAAGCGTTATGGTACCTACAACCTGTGTTTGCAAATGGAAACGCATGCACATTTCTGTCCATCAATAACCATAGTTAAGTGCAATGATTTGCTAGCAATAGTTCTATTACATCACAAACCAAATGCCCAAAGATAAGCTGTTCAAACAGAATACCATACCAGCTACACTGGCACTGAATAGCAAAAAAGTAGCTAAAGCCAGATAAAAGAACAGAAAAATACCCACAATGCCAAAGATCTAAGCTATATAATTATATATTATAATTTTAAATAAAACTTTATCTTGAATATTTGGACGAAATGACCACATACCAATCCACCTTTTGGAAATTGCATGTTGTCCATCTCTAAATGCACATTGCATTTGTCATTTGTTCGGTTGCCACGCCCTCCTTGACGTGCCCAGCCAGGTTTCCACTCAATAATTGTTCTGTGTTTATGTAATTGTTCTGGTGTTCATGTAATCGCTCAGGTGGTCGTAGTTTTGAAGTTCGCCATTGGATGTTTCTAAGGTTATGAGACTCATCGTATTATTCATGACCAAGATGGATACCTTACTAGCTCCTTCGCTCTCGTTAAGGTAGTGTTTTGTATCCTTCGCTCTATGAAAGATCCATTTGTGGTTTAAGAACCGCTATTTTCCCAGTATGAAACACGGGATAGAAGGGACGTGGAGTGAGAGGAGCACCAGAACGACGGTGTTGTAGGCTCGTGCATTCCAATTTGAACCTTTAGAGTGTGTGAGGGATTGAAATGCATGCCAAGGTTGGTGAAAAGAAGGACCTAATGAGGACCTAGGGCTAAATATCCTTCCGCTGGCAGACGTAGATCCAACTGCCTGCTGATAAAGAAATAAAGAAAGTAAAGGCGTAGCAAGTTTCTAAATGGTTAGTTCTGCGCTATAGGCCCCTTGCTCGACACCAGGTGTGCATGCAGAGAGACCCATTGGTCACCTCATGATCAAACTGTGGCCATACCTACTACAAGGCATAGCCAAACACATAACTACCACTTGACAGGGAAATTCAAATAGATTGTCGGAAGAATCAATGAAACCCAAGTCCAGTGCTTGAGCTATCGATATCTATGTATATAGATAGATCAATGAGTTTGAATCCAATGATGATTCTCACAATGCAACGAGCATAGCGTTGGATTCAATCACTGAGGGTCGGGTTCGTCGGGGCGGAGGAACTGGCACTGACAATAAGCGAAGCTGGAGGGAAAGCAAAGCAACAAAGTGTGCTAGAGAAGGGGAGGGTCACGCAGTTTACAGAGCACAACCACTAGCAAAAGCAGGCACCTGATGCAAGTAGTGGGAAACTACGAAATGTGGAATGTCACGGGTATCCTATCCTATCCTCACGCGCGGTCCTTGCTGATCCCCGAAGGTAGGCAGGACCAGGGTGACTTGAGGGGAAAGCAACCTGATCGAGCCAGTGGGCCGAACGAACTATTACAGACCCTTCAGTGGCGATCGAAATTGTGATCCCTTCTTCCCTGCTCACAAACCAGCTTGGCGAACATGGATGTCCAGCTCTTAAACATGAGATACGCTAAGGATTTATAGACTGGCAGGTTTACAATCATTCAAACACTTGGCTACGTTTTACAACTATTCAAACACTTGGCGATTTGTGTCCATCAGCTTCTTGCATGAAGCAAAGTCATGCGATAAGATAATCCTTGGCTAAGCACAAGCATTTAGCATTATGAATTAATGCTAGCCTCAAGGGCTAGCATTAATCTACCTCTGCAAAATGCAGTGTATATATATCATGTATTCCTTAAGTTTCAAATGAAATTGCCTAGATATGAAGCCAAAAAAGGCCTCGAAATTTCTAATTCATTAAACAGATAAAGCCTTGAAATTTCTATTTGATTAAACAGAACTGCTGTAAATATTTGGTAGGCCAAGAAAAAGTGTTGAGATATGGAAATAAAACTTTAAGATTAAATTATTCGATTTCTGTGCTGCAGTATTTGAAAAACGAAAACCGTCTACAATAGTCCCTTCTACCGTGAGGCAAGGACTAATAAACCACTATAAATAAGTGATAACATATAAGATGCATTAGAGTAAGAATACAATTATAATGTTTGGATGTCTATGCGTGTTTGGATTTCTATATTTAGATATAAATAAAATTTCAATGAAAATTAATAATTTTAATTATTATTAATTACAATTGAGAATGGCCTTTGAAATGTTTAAACCATTATTTAATTTGTTTTTTTCTTAATATTCATTTACCTCTCACACTTTGTAGTTTGTGGACATTTATATGTTCAAAAGGATGCATCATTGTTCAATATAATTTATGTTATATAAAAAGCCCTCTAGATATCAAACTAGTTCTTCATTGATAACTATCAAATCTATTATCAAAGTTATAATGTGATTTCCAGAAAATCAATTATTGCATAGCATATGTTATATATGTTGTGATCTTGAATATCAACATAGATTTTTCCTTTCTAAATATCTCAAAATAGAGTATGCTTAATACATGCCATACTTATATTAATAAATGTATATACTTTAGATTTATTTTTATTTTTAAATTATAATATATAACTAATACTCATTATGACAATACTATGTTACAAATATTATATATTTAATAAATGTAAATAATGAACACAACCATATATATACGGATTAACTTTTTTACCATCTATTACTTTTACTTCCCACATATTAAATATTTTGGATACTTTTTTTTTTTTATATTTCTTATGCACATACTTAATGAGTATTATGTTTCACATAGTATGTGTTTAATAAATACAAATAATGAGTATAAACCATATGTACAATGATTAACTTTTTAACAATCTATTACTTTTACTTTCAACACATTAAATATTCTGGATATATGAAATATTTTGATACATTTTTTATATTTTTTTACATATTAAATATTCTGGATATATGAAATATTTTGATAATTTTTTATATTTTTTTACATATTAAATATTCTGAATATATGAAATATTTTGGATACATTTTTGTATATATATATTTTTTTATGGGTAATTATTAAGTGGAATCATGAGTTTTATTATTTAACTAATTCATGTAAAATAATTATATATTAAATAATATAAAAGTTTAATAAAATTAAAGTAATTTATAAACAATTATTAAGTGGACTATGAGTTTTATTATTTAACTAATTCATGTAAAACAATTATATATTGAATAATATAAAAGTTTAACAAAATTAAATTAATTAATTTGTAATAAAATTAGAATGATATTTAACTATTTATAAGTAAATAAATAGGTTAATAATTCCATATTATTCAAAAAGTGAATACATACCTATTTTTTTATTATTATTATTGATTTTTTTTATTAAACATTTTAGATCTTTTATGTAAATGAGAGGTGACACCTTACTTACTTTAATATGGAGCCTCCACTCTTTGCATAATTTGAAAATCAACCTGAAACCTTGGATCAATGACATGCTCATTGTAAGTAGATTAAATGACTTATATTAATAATAATGGCATTGGTTGATTTCATCTCGACAATGTTTGTATCTCATTTTCCATTTATGAATAACTAAAAAGAATATTAAATCAATGATAGTGTACCACAATTAATCTAGGTTTGATCTCAACACATTTGTGCTAAAAAAAATCCTCAAAATGACACATCCCAATAATTTCATTCCCACTCCAAAAAATTAGGTGATCATTGTGTAAAAAGAGACTAATCATGGAGCATGAGAAAAAATGGAAAAACCAAAATATGAACTAATCAATAAAGAGCTCTATTAGTGTGAGCAATCATAAATGGACAAAAAAGACTACAAGAAGTCTATATTTCCACTTTTTTCAAGCACTATCGATTATATAGAAGGAGGGGCACAAACTCATGAGTTAACACATTGAACCAAACACTAAAATGGTGATTAATCTGAATATAACTAGAACCTTTTAGTTCTGCATTTACTGTCATTTTTACCATGTTATATATGACAATTTCTTTTTCAAAGTAAGGCCAAGGTTATAATTCATCTCTTCCCATTTTGCAAGCTTGATACTTTTTGTAACCTTCAACTTCTAAAATGTTGGCTCTAATTGAGGTTCAACCCATGGTGGTAGATGATAAGTTACTATAAATAGGAAATGTATAACATCATGGGAAACAAAAACAATACACGTCCATGTTTACACATATAATAAACATGTAACTAACACACACACAAATAACGTATCCACAATACAAAAATACAATCATATTGAACATGCCCATTGCTTATAATTATATGCCATATTCATTTTCAAACAATGAAAGTTGCAAAAATAAAATAATAATTTGTAATTACAATAAAAAAAATTCAATGTTCATCTATCATTTGAATTAAAGTGACAAATTACATTGCAAAATGAAAATAAACTTAATCTAAATCTAGATCCATTGGCTCCTTCGGTAGAATGGTTGTAGAGCTCAAGCCAAATCCAAACCCACTACTTTAGTCAACATGATACCCAATGTAATCTAACATGTATTCAATATTCCCCTTCAACACCTTGAGTGGAAGCTCATCATCTCTATCATCCTATGCACTGGTATAATCACACATCCTAGTAGGCCATGTTTAGTATTTTAGTTGTTATCAAGATAGTAGACGTAGATTCAAGTGTGTTAGGATCCTACCCCAACCTCCCTACTTTAGGCTACCTAGGAGTTAGTCAATTGTCGTATGTAGTCATCCTCTTTGAATAAGGTCCATTGGGTAGTAGTGGATAATTATTGAATGTAAAAGGGTCCACTTTATAAGGCCCACTATGTAGTTGGTACCCATTAATGATGGGACCACATGTAGTTAGGGTTTTTTCTATTGGAAATATATTTAAAGAGATAGGAGACTATGGAATGTTTGTCTCATGTTGTTGCGTTTGGAGCTCTTCTCAATGAAAGCTTGTCCAACCTTAAGAGGAAAATGCACATTGTTTTTCTTTTCAAATTATCATAATACAAGGGTATTTTTGCATATTTCATCTCATTGTCTCTTGTATATGGTTTCTTGATATTATATTCTTTTTATACTTGGTTGTGTTTCAAATTTAAGGGTTAAGGGACACTCCAAGTGGTAAAAATTCTCTCTCCTTAGCCAACACCTTCAATTTTTAGAATTTTTTTTTAGGTTAGAGACACTTTTCAACGTCTTAAATAACACAAAGATCTATCGTTTGATGGGTAAAACTATGGTCAGGGAAGACTGCACATAAAAAATACAAGTCGTGAGACATGCTTGGACACTCTTGTAAGCTCTATTGGTATCCCTTCGAGTAGTACTACATCAGATGACACCTATATACACAATTGTCTTCCACATTCCCTCGAGTATATTGGAGTCCCATTAGGTATACCTGAAACCAACCTTACATAAACCTACAACCTTCCTATTGCTATAGATAAGGGTATAGTCTATTCTCCTTAGTTGGTGTTGTAAAAGATTCAACTGAGTACTATTGTTGGAAACTTGTCAATATAATAGAAAAATATAGCACTTGACACTCCCTTGTCCTTAGGACCGTACAAACCCTAGCCTTTGTTGTCGACTAGTGAAATTCCTACATCTTTGCATCCAGAAGGAATTTGGAAATCTATCAATATTCAATGGGGAGTAATACTCCTACCAGAAATAGTTCCTTTGACACCATTGAAAGAGACCTATCTCAAAATATTCCTTGTGTCATGATGATAACTTGGATATTCCTCTTTGAGTAACATTGTTTTTGTGTGGACTCAACAACACAATGATTCATGGTATATCTGAACAAACTCCTTTCAAACCACTTATCACAGTGATATCAATGGAGAATAAAAATTTCACAAAATCTTTGGTGGTCCCATGGTTCAGAATCACAACATGGAAAACATGGAGAAGCAACAACAATCCCAACTTACTCAGAACCAACCTCTAGAAGACAAGGTTTCTGGCATTGAGGATACAATTAATGTTATGAAAGAAACCATGATTGCAGAAGGAAAAAGATTGAGGTTATTAGGTGCCCACTTGAATATTTATATATTATATCCAAGCATTAATCCAACAGAGGAATCCCCATCCCACCAAGTGCAAGCCATGCATGTTGTTTCAGGATAATCTCCTCTCACACTTTCAAGATCACAATTCATGGCACTATTTTTGAAAGGTCTACATGAACAAATTTGATGGGTTTGATCCCTCAAGGCTGGTTACCCAAATGGAACACTATTTATCTCTCCATGGAATTACTAATGACCTACAAAATCTAAAATTATGTATCTTATATTTGAATGTGAAATGTTGGCAGTGGTGGCAATGGTATAAGAATGCTTACAAAGGCTACATCACCTGGACCTAGTTTCTGAAATTCGTTTATGATCGTTTTGAGCATGAAACTCACCATTTGGGATGCTTGATAAAATTACGCCAAAATGACACAATTATGGACTATAATACCACCTTTGAGAAATTAAAAAAATGCACAAAGGGCCTACTGATTCATTTTTTAAAGAATGTTTCATCTATGGTTTAAAGGAAGTAATTTGATCACATGTCATAATGTAGTGCCCATGTTTACAAAGGGCCTACTGATTCATTTTTTAAAGAATGTTTCATCTATGGTTTAAATGAAGTAATTTGATCACATGTCATAATGTAGTGCCCAAAAACATGGTTGGAAGTCTATGACAGAGCTAAAGAAGTTGATATGGTGATCAATGCACAAACCAAGAGACCTTTATTCACCACTCACCCTAGTCTCCCTGTGGAAACTACCCCCAATGCCTCCAACTTGTAGCTAATCAGAATCCACAAGTTATCTTTGGAAGAGATGGAAGAATGCCAACGTCTCTGCCTTTGATATGCTTGTGATGGGTGATATTTCAAAGGGCACAAATGTAAAGAACATAAATTATTTCAAATGGATGTCTCCCCACACGAACCCTTAGAATATACATCTAAGGAAGACACTTCTGAGCCTAAGTTGGATGATGCCACACCTCCAATGGATGAAGAAAACACTTTGCAAGCTCTTTTCAAGGAACTCCAAATTTCTCTCCATGCCTTAATTAATTTATGAACACCCCAAACATTGAAGTTGCTTGGTTATATCAAGAATCATGAAGTGATTGTATTGATTAACAACAACGCAAACACCCACAATTTTATTCATAGGAGAGTGGTTGCAAAAACCCATTGTTATGTTCATTCTATACCTAAATTTGAAATTATGATTGCCAATGGAGATATGGTGAAATGTGGTGGCCAATGAAAATGTGAAACTCCAAATGGGTGAGTATCATCTCAAAACCCACATGTTTTCTATTGACATAGGTGGTTGCAATGTATTTCTTGGGGAAAAATGGTTTTGCACTTTGGGAACTATGATTGGAGATTTCAAGGATTTATACCTAAGCTTCAATAGGGAAGGGAACAAACATACCATTAAAGGGATTACATCTAGTTCCCCTAAAATGATCACCTCTCATCGCATGGAGAAGTTATTGAAGAAAGGCCACTCATGCATTATTGCATAGTCCAATGCCATACAAGTAGTGGACACACCCCCACAATAGATTCACCCTGATTTGTAGTTGGTCCTCTCCAAACATTGGAAAGTATTTGAAACACCCGGGTTGCCACCTTCACGAGGGGAGCATGACCATGGCATTCCACTAATTTTTGGAAAAAGTTTGTAAGAAATTATGGAAAAATTGTGGCTCCCTAACATCCTTGCTAAGAAAGAATCCCTTTATATGGAGAAAAGCATTCAAGCAAGACTTCTCATATTTAAAGGAAGCCATGTGCACTACTCTAGGATTAATAGTACCATATTTTAGTAAAAATTTTTCCCTCGAATGTGATGCCTCGAGTAGAGGTCTTGGAATGGATTTGATGCAAGAAGGGTGACCCTTGGCATTCACTAGTAATCAGTTGTGTGACTGCAATTTGGATAAATCCACATATGATAAAGAGACGATGGCTAGGGTATGATTATGAGTATAATTATGAGAAGGTAAAGAAAATGTGGTGTCTAATCCTTTGTCCTAGCAATTTGAGGAGGATGGATCTGCCTTTGCCTTATCTTTACCCATTTCAGGTTGGCTCGAGGAAGCTCGTCAAGAATGGTTGGAAACCGACTTTATCATTAAAACGGGTCACTTTGGATTTCATAAATCATATGAATGGACTAAGCATTGGTTCTTTTTTGAAGACATGAAAACCAACATCCAATATTTTGTGGAAACTTGTGACACTTGCCAAAGAAACAAGGGAGAGACAGTAAAGATTCTAGGGACATTGAAAACACTATTGATCCCAACACATATATGTGTTGATGTCGAAACAATAATGTTTCATTACCAACATCTCAACCTCCCATGAGGCTAGGTGGGAAGAGGTGGGAATGTCACCCTAAGTTTAGAGCCCTAGAAAGAAAATCACGTTAGACCCTCAAAATTAAAAGTCTATACATGAATGTCTTTTTTATTATTTGCAAATATTAAATTTCTGTGTTTTTGCAACTTTATAGTTTTTATGTTTTTGTTTCTATGTGAGTGAAATGGAAATTAAATAAAGTTAGTAAAGAAAACTAAACAAACTAAACTAAATTGGTTAAGTATTTACAAGAAAAATCTAAAAACTAAAGTATAAAAAATTGAAATCTTTGTTTTCTTTCAAATATTGTAATTTTTAAATTATTAAACAAAATAAGGAAAATTTTAAAATTAATTATAAAAAAATGAAATAAATTAATGTGTTTGTATTTGCATTTTTTCTTAATGTTTTAAAGAAATACCATGCTCAAATAAATGAAATGTATTTTTATTTTTCTTGTAATATTACAATTAATAAACTCAAAATTAAACTAAGTAAATAAAAGAAAGTACATCAAAACTATTAAAAGAAAAGAAATATATTAAAAATGTCTTGGTGATTCATATTTTGTTTATATATTGTAATCAAAAGAAAATGAAGAAAAATGAAACTTGAACAACCAA
>SNQJ01S0180509.1:0-19388 GCA_010110895.2 Picea sitchensis | reverse complement strand
CCTCTTTTGAATAGTACCCCTACCCCTTCTTTTATAGGCTAGAAGGAGCTAGGGTTTTGGACGAACTCTCGGCCATGCATGGTTGGGAGTTTCAGTTAACTGACCCAAAGCTTTTCGTCCCGTCGGCAACTTTCCTGATTTTGTGCTTTGTTAGGTAAACGCGGGCTGTAGTGGGCCAGCCAGCGTTCCAACACGTGCAGTATAAGGCCTGCCATCATTCCAACGCGCCCAGTAATGGGTTAGGGCGCAAGTTACCTAATTTAAGAGGTTTTTAAAGAGTTTGTTAAGCATGGCTTTGGCAATGAAAAGCAATGAGTTGGCCTGATGCGAGGTAAGCATGGATGGTGCAATTTAGGGTTATAACATTATCCAAGGTTATAGAAGCATGGTCTATACAGCCTCGCCAATCCATGTCATTAGCCTCTGAACAACATGTTGATGACCTCCCATCAACTAGTCATGATATAGTTGGGAAAAAGAAAAGTAGAGTCAAGTTCCCATGTATGTTATGCAAAGGGAGTCATCTAAATCACATTTTCCCTCGTATGGACGAAGCCTCAAAATTCCTGGAAGACATGACTGTTTCACAACCTCAACTTCCAGCTGCTTATCACAATCTTACTCTCGACCCACCTGTAGTTGATGGAATGATCAACTCGTCCCCTTCATCAATCAGTCTGGTTGATTATGTGGTTAATCCAGTCATGTCCTTAGTTGAACTAGTTGACAAAGTTGTTGATCTGATCCCATCTTCGGTCGATCCCACTCTCCTGTTAGAGAGTGAAACCCAAGCATTCGATCTGTTTCCACCTGTCGATCCCATTCTCCCCTTGGAGAATGCAACCCAAGTGGTCGATATAATCTTGTCATCGGTCGATCCTACTCTCTCGCTCGAGAGTAAACCCGATATTGCTTATGTTTTTATTGTTGATACAGAATCTACCGTGCTCAGGGGTATTCCTCCTTCTCCCATGGAACCCCCTCCAAGTAATGAAGCCATCATTTTTAATTGGGGTGTGCTAACTGGACCTCGTCTTCCCTCTCACATTCATTTCAATATTACAGTATAGGTTTGTGGTCGAGACATTCCTCAGATGCTAATAGACGAAGGTTTGTCTATTAGTATTTTTTCCTCTATTGCTTGGAAATATTTGGGTTATCCTCAACTTGTGTAGGTTACGTAGAATCTATTAGCTTTTAACAGAAGAACCAGTCAGCCTTTAGCGATCCTTCCTCAGTTTTCTGTAAATTTGGGAGGGAAAATTATCGTTATTGACTTCATGGTAGTCCAAGATCCCTTGAATTTCGATTTACTCCTTGGGCGAGATTATGTCTATGTCATGAAAGCTATTGATCGACATGTGTTCCTTCCAGAGTGTGTTTCTTCCATCAAGTGAAGATCTCTTGGAAGCCATGACCAAGTTTTGTCCCTTGACATGGTGTCCTTCTAGAGCACTATCCTCTTGGAAGTCGTGATCAAGAAGAGTGTTGAGCATGGTTTTATGATTTCAAGCTCATTAAAAAATGAAACTAGCTATGAGCACGATTTTCTGATTTCAAGCTCATTAAAAAATGAAACCATCTTTGAGCATGATATTCTGATTTTGAGATCGTTAAAAAATTAAACCAGCTTTGAGCATACGTTTTTTGATTTCAAGCTCGTTAAAAAATGAAACCAGCTATGAGGATAGGTTTACTTCTCTGTAGAAACCTTGTTAAAAAATGAAATAAATCTTACGAGCATAGTTCATGTTTCTGTGTCAAGCTCGTTAAAAAATGAAACATAGGTCTGGAGATTGAACCCAAATTCTCGATCATAGTTCCAATTCCTGTGTCAAGCTCATTAAAAAATGAAATAGTTTCCCCCCTAGTCAATTGAGTCAAGTACTTTGTTACATATAGTATTTGAAGCTTCTTTTCATCCTCCTATGTCATTGGACGAATAGAAGCTTGGGGGGGAATGCTTACAACCTATGGACTTCATGCTAAAGTTAAATACACTAGTTTCTTAAGATGGGGGATAAGTACCAACCATCCCTGTGTTATGCATTGGGAAGTCCAAGAATAGTTTTCTATGGTTCAAGCTTGTGTAAAATTGAAACCAACTAACTCAAGCATAGTTTCCTCTGGTTCAAGCTTGTGAAAAAATGAAACCAAGTCCAGGAAAAGTTTTGGCTAGTTTTAAGTTTGTGTAAAAATAAAATCTATCCCAAGGATGGTTTTTTTTTGTTTTAAAGCTTGCGTAAAAAGGAAAACAATCCTGATTTTAGTCTTTGTTCTTTCTCATGCTCGTAAATACATGAGAATAAGTTATTGAGCTTATTATTTGTTCTTTCTCATGCTTGTAAATCAATGAGAATGTAACCGAGCAAAATTTTATCACTTTTTCAAGCTCATAAAGGTTATACGAAAAAGGAACCCCCTGCAGTTCCCTTTAAGCTCTTTTCAGACTCTCTAAACATGAAACTATTGTCGAGAGACCTTGTTCTTTTCATGCTTGTAAAAGTATTCAAAGAAAACATTTTATGGGTAGTAGGTTATCACTTTTTTGGTCTTATCGAACTAATTTATGAAAAAGGAACTAAGAGAGTTCTCTTTAAGTGTTTTTTAGACTCATTGAACATTAAAAGCACCTGAGTTTTCTTTCTTTGGACTCGTAAAACAAACATTGAAAGTCCCATATGGGACCGAACCACTCCTTCCTAGGGTTTGTTAAACATACTTCGAGGGACTCATCCGAAGGATGATCTTACATATACAATCATATGTTATCCTCCTCAAGCTTGTGTAAAAATAAAGAGGAACTCGCCAGAAATGGTGGGGGGAAATTGGGAAAGAAATGTATCTAAACCTGTATTATATGGAAGAGTCACCTTTGAACATGACACCCTTTCACTCGCTTTGTGTCTAGGTTGGAAAATACACTTGTCTCTTGGTCATACTCCTTTATAAGATTACAAATCGGTCTATGATCCCTGTTGTTGAGTTAGTGTTTCCAAGACAGTTGTCGTGTCGTCAATATGTTCAAAGAGAAGTTCAACCCATAAATCCTTCTATTGTGTCAACCATTTCTGTAGTCCTTAAGCCTTCTATTACATTGACCATCCCTGAGTCATTCCTTAATCACTGGTTACTCTAATCTACTTCAAATCTTGTTACATGTTTTGTGTCATTGATTGGGGATACATTAAGGCCCTCCTGTGATGAGTCTTTTTCTGTCCACTTCAACTCATTATACATGAAGTAGACTTAGAAACTAATTGTTAGCATGGGACTTTCATGCCTTAATGGCAGGTTTCCTCTCTTTGGACAGTGGGTTTTCATTATTGACTCCTGATCGGAAGATTTCGCCGAGTGTTCGACCTCAGCTCATTTATCCACATTCGTTGGATTGTACTAGTGTACCTTGGGATTCATTGACATTAATGGTGATTTCCCTCACACTTGTTAATGGTATTCATTAATGACCAGTAATCAAGTGGTTTCTACCATGTTCGACTTCATCACATGTATTCAGATGGTTAGATTCGTACTATAGAGTGGTGGAGATGAAGACCCTAGATCTTTTCTGACAGATTCAAGTTGCGTTGGAGTATATTTAGTTTGTATTGTTGCATAGATCCACATTGTATGTCTTGTGGCTATGTTCAAATTTGAGTCTTTAACACATAGACCCACGGTGTATTTTTGGTGGCTATGTTCAGATTTGAGTCATATTGGCATGGATCCATTGTGTATATTTGGTGGCCATGACCTGTCTTACTTGACATGGATATTTTCATGTCAGCATTTATTCTTTGATTCATTTGTATTCTGAGTATGGGAATGCCTACCTCAGTGATGATATATTATTGTATTGTATTTCCTTATTTGTTGGCAGGTTTCCGACCAACTGGTCCTTGTTCCCTACACACACTCGACAAAGTATTTCAGCTATCACTCTGTTCTAACCTCATACTTTGGGGGGCTCTCTATTACACATTATTTTTGTCACCCTTATGACCATTAAATATGTAAACCTATATGTTTCCTTCAAAGGGGTTAGTGGCCTAAATTCCTAAATAAAGAAGGGTGAAGAACTTTGCATGAGAGAAGAAGTTGTATTTTCCTTTGTAAAAACCCTATTAAGGAAGATTTATGCAAGCTGCACTATATGCAGGGTGCGGCGATGACTGATTTCAGCACCTTGCTCTAAAGCTAGACTACGGAGTTTCCATAGGCTACACTATAGCTAGGGTGCGGAAATTCTTGTACGTGGGAAAAACGAGCATCTTCTTGATGCTTCTAGAAGGAGAAGCTTCTATGGTGAGGTGGCCTCTGAACGATTTGGATATTACTCACTTTCATGATTTAGTGGGATCATCCTAACCTCCTCACCTTATCCTCTTCATCTTATAAAAGGAGAGGAGCTCTCATGGAGAAAGTGAGATTGGCTTGTTATTGAGTTTTGTAGCTTGGAGTTTTTGGAGCTTGTATATTGGATTTGAGATTTGCTTTGTCAAGATAGATTGTGAGTAGCTATTAGATCTACAATCAATGGATCAGAATTGTGTGGGAAGAAAGGAACTATTGGAAGGAACCTGACAACATCAAGGCATCTGGTTGTATCTTTCTTCTACATTATATAATATAGTGGAATGTTTCTTTCTCATAAAATCATTATCATTTTATTACATGACTCCTTGATCACATGTATAAGATTTCATTGAATATACTATTGGTGCTTTCACTTTGGTTGGTTTGTGTCATTGAAAATCCAATATCACAAGAGCATTGAAGCGGAGCAAGGACAACAAAGATATAATGAAGCGATATTCAAAGGTATGTCTCTTATCTCTTCTTTGGTAGTAAATTCGATGATTAAAGCCTAGGGAAAGCACCATATCCTGTCTTGTTTTGTTCTAGATCTAGGTGGATCTTAGGGGGATTGATTTGTGTCTACACTTAACAATTATCCCGATAACAACCAAAAACTCTCCATGTGTTTGGAAAAGTAACCAAACGGAGGAGGACACAGATCTATGTAACGAGAACAGATTTCTAAGGCCATGCTAGATCCCAGTGCTTGTAGAATAAAGGGAAGGATGTGCTCTGTCCAAGGGTGACTATATTGTTTCCAACAAAAACAAATGTTTCCACGTCCCCTCTTTTTGGAATATTTTTTTTTTTTGTTTTTCACGTATTTAATGAGCTTGAAAAAGAATAAAGAATGCTATGTTACAAATGAGGAACGAGTGTCATAGAAAAGAAAACCAGTTCCAAGTGCATGGAACATACTGATGCTCAGTGCAAGGAGATGGGTGCAAGATAAGGACACTCGAGAAAATTCCTCCATGGGTCGAGGTCTCAGATCGCAAGGGAAAAAATGCGACAAGGATTGCACCTAAGGAATGCTCTAAAGGTTTAGTAATAGCCACATGAAGACAAAATTAGGCCAAAGATACAAGGATGACACATGCGATGTGATTACAGCATGACACAATGAGACTCCTTCCATGTAAAGTTTTACGAGCCCAGAGAAGGTAATCTCGGTGGTTTTTCACTTTTAGAGAGTCTGAAAAACACTAAAAGAAGACTCTAGAGTGATATTTATCGTAAGTTTAGTCTCCAGGGCCTGAAAAAGAATAAAATCATAGTAAGGAGAACTCTTATGGTCACTAGGGCCAGAGTATTCATTTTCTGTACTTAGTCCAGTCGGTCTAGAAAAGGGTTAAACTTATACCGAAATGACGTCTCTTCAAAACCATTTTAACGAGTGTTCTAAATAATGTTCTTGTTGTAGTGTTTGAATCGAAAAGGAAGGCATCCAAATGGTTGAGCAAGAAATAGGAAGTGTATGGGAAAAGTGTCAAGGCATTGGCCAAAATTTCCAAGTTACCAATGGTGAGACACATGACTAAGATATAGAGCATTATAAAAATCAATGCAAAGGTGCATTGAGAGTTGCACTCATGCATAGTAAGTGGTAGAGTTGCATTTATGAATGATATAATTGTTATACTTGAATGCATTTGTTGAATGTGTTTTGTGAATGCATGCATATATGTTATTTAATGGAAATAATTATACTAACAGCTGAAAAGTTACAACTATTACTAACTCTTGGAGTTGAGAAAATTTCAGGAGTTGTTAAACATTGCAACATGAAAGTTGCAAGTCAAGTAGTCACATGAGCATTGAATACATGAAATTTTTGTTCATGAAACAAAGTAATTTTTGGACACACTGACCACACTGAGAGGGGGGGTGAATCGGTGTAGGGATCTTTTTACACTTCTTTCAAAACTTAGTTATCAACCACTTCAAATATTATTATTCATTCACAATTATTTACTTGCATATAGCAACACCATTCATCAATAATAGAGAACATTAAACCATCACCATAATGAACACAAAGAACATCAAATATATGTGTAAGATTTTGTATTATGTTTTTACATGATATTATGATCTCCGGGGTTTATCAGCACCAATTGAAAAGAGAGCCAACTCCAAGAGAGTACCAACTCTCAATACAAGACCCTTCTTGCAAATCTCAGCACCAACTGAGATGTGAGGAATCCAACCCTCAAGTAAAAGACCTAACTTGTAGACAGAAGAAAATATGTCCAACATGTACCAATAACTAGTCACAATATGTACCAATCACCTTGTACTATCAACCATGTAAATCAATCACTCACACAACCTATACCATCACAAGTGCATCAACTATGCACAACATAACCTGTCACATTAACTTGTCTCCTCTATCAAATAAGATATGATCTCATGGATCTCATGGCTCATGATCACAATAGAAATAGACAACATGAATACCATATGCCAAATACCAACAACAAAATACCAATTGTATCCCTCAACAAATATGATATATGCAGTAATACTGAACATCCAATACCATCTCAAGAGCTAAAACCTAGCTCACAAAACATACCTCAAACAAGATGTGTTGTATCTCTCATAAATAGAATCCAACCATGCATTAAAGATTATGCCAATATAACTAGATATGAACCAGTACTAAACTTCAGTAGATCTGCCTCAGATCAACTCTACAACAAGACCTAAACTTCCAAGAGGGTATCCAATAGATTTACAAGCCAAACCCTCAACCAGATTCATATATTCAACACTACACATATGAAAACCATATATTTTTATTCTTGTAGCCATGGATCTATTACAGATTTGTTTCTCTAGACATGATTCTATTGCCATGATCTTGTTGTCGTGATTCTGCTGCCGCGGTTCTACTTCCACAATTATGTTGTCCCATTTATGTTGTCATGATTATGTTGTCATGATTCTACTATCTTGATTATGTTGTCATGGTTTTGTTGCTTCTATTTTGTTGTCATGATTCTGCTACTGTGGTTTTGCTTCCACGATTTTGTTATCGCGGTTTTTCTACCGCGATTTTTCTACTACGATTTTTTTGTCGGGAATTTGTTGCCACGAATTTGATCTATCAAAATGGATATTCAATTATGTTCAAAAATAATTTGCATAAGAGACCTTTGCTCTCTTATTTATACTCTCCAAGTAGGTTTCTCTAGGGGTTATCTTCTAACCAACTTCCTTCTTTTATGGATAACCCACTTCTAACCACTTTGTCCACTTACAACCACTTTATCCACAAATGGAAATCTGACCACTTCTAGTTGCAACTAATTTTTTTTTAATTTTAATTTTTTGCAACAACTTAACCCATGATTAACTCCTAGTTGCAACCACTTTGACTAGTAAAATTCTTCTAGGAGATTCTAGAATAAATTGACTTCTTTGACCTTCTAGGGGCTTCTAGATAACTCATGAGGGTTCTCCAAATTCGCTAAGCCATACCTCCTCAAACGTGAGGAACTACGTGACATACCACATATCACCGGAAATGGTACGACATGTATTATCCATCTAGAATAGTCTCACCTGCAAATTCACTGATCTTCATTACATTATTCCTCAACCAAACTTGGGTTCCTTAACCACACTGCTAGGATTACTCAACCACTTAACCATTTGGACTTTACAAAGTGTCTTTTAGAGAGGGATTTCACCATAAAGGGACCACTTTAGGAACTTTATTGAAGAGTGTCTTCCCTTAAGGGCTTGCGCCATAAGGGGACCACTTTGGATTTCATCCATTTGGCACTTCCTATCAACCATGACATGAAATCAATGATATAACTCCCTTTGACATCAATATTGACATCAATGAAAACACATCACTATGACACCACTTGACATCAACCCTTTGACATCAATTACATCAATGACAACATAATCCAACATCCAATACATCAATGATACAAGCACATCATTATGAAAATACTTGACATGAACCCTTTGACATCAATCCTTCGACATCAATGACAACATTGTACATCAATAATAATTGATAGGAAAAGGAAAGTATAATTGTTGAAAATTCCTATGCATAGAATATTAATTCATTCTATTTAATAAATTACTTGATATTTGTGATTGAATTAGTAAGTGTAGACAATTATAGGATCATTTTGTAAGTTTTTGGTACATATTGCAATGAAAGTATATTGTATAGGAAATACTGATAATTTGTTGGTTGAATGCAAGATGAAGCATTGCAAGAAAAGTGGTATTCAGTATGGTGTTGGTGAAATCCATAAGAAAGACTACATCCTACTATTGCAACAACCATGAAAATTATGAGATAGAATTTCATATTTTGGGAAAAGTTGAATTCCTTATCAAATAAATTTGAGTTTTTAAATGAATTTTTATTTTATAATATTCCCTCATAATAAATGTATGTGGGTGATATAGATGAGATCATATTGATTAAAGTTGGAATTCTTGGGAAGAACAACTATTGTTGGAGACACTAGAGCCCTATAAATGTAGAACCTTGGTGGGGTTCTAATAATAAGTTGGCACTCTCCTTGTTTGTGAAATCCTTGGCATGATGTATCGTTGAGGGATTGTGTAGTAGTGAAGGGATACATGATCCTAGAAGGGTGAGTGCAATAAGGAAGAGGAAAATCATGAGTGATTATGGCATGAGAGCTATAATCATGAGGGTCTGTCAAATGGAACAATGAGATGAATTATTTCATGAAGCAACTCTATGGAATAGAGAAAAAGACTTCTAGATACAGTATTAATACATGAATTGGTGATTGCAAAGTAGAGCACCAAGGAGACAAAAAGCTTCCAATAGCAAAGGCTTGGAGATTTTTGAATAATTTTGAATTGTACATGGTATATAATGCACTGAGGACAGTGTATAAATAAGGGGTAGGGGAATGCAATACCCCAAGTCGAACCCTAGTTGTAAATGTAAATATGTTTTATAGGATGGTGAGACGGGTTATTAAAGGCTAGAAGGATTATGTGATTATTAGGCCAGAGAGACTAGATACTAAAGGCCATTGAGCCTATTATTGTAATATGTAAACACTCATATCATTAATAAAGTACATCATTGTTGCAGACCAACCCACAAATGAGTATGGGGGGATAAAATCTACTAGAAAGGTGTTGAGATCAATTTTCACTTCTTCGTTTTCCCTCCCCTTTCTATTTTCCCAACTTATTTTTTCCATTTATTTTCCCTCTTCTATACTTACCCTCGTTCCCCTTTTCTTTTCTCCCTTCTCTTTTCCCTTTCTAGTTGCTATACTTAGCCATTTTTTGAAAAACAGTGGGTTCATAGGTTGGTGGACTCCTGGATATTCACCTCCATGCATACTCCCATATCATGAGTCTGACCGACCATAGTGCAACACTTAGCCTATTTTCGATCATTCACAACCGCGGGTTCGTGGGTTCATAAAAATTCCCAAATCCTAATTTCTCTTGTTCTTCCATGCCAATTTTGTTCTTTTCCCAATATGCATTTAGCATGGTTTAATGCTAATAATTCATCATACAGGTTCCATAAATATTGTCATTAATAAGAGAAGGGATCAAAGATATTTCCCATTAAAACGCATTAAAGCATGATTTGCCAAAGATTGTATTGTTATCTCTCTCAAGAGTTCATTTCAAGTATTATTTGGTTAAAAGAACACTCTTGTCAACCTATGGTAGTAACAACTTGACAACAGGTCTACGGTGATACTTTGAATATTTTTGGGCATGAAGACCAAAACTTTCAGTGGTCTAGAGCGTATTCTTACTATTCATCTCCCTCTGCTAAAAAATAAGTGATCTGGACATCCGAAATTGCTCGCGCAGGGTGTCCCTGAGGTTTTCGACTGAAAGGAACTGGTTGCATGGTGTATTGAGAAATATGTACCGAGTAAGTGAATCATACAACTCCAGGATCATTCCCCCATCTCTCTTTCACTACAAATATTTTGTAATATGTTGAAGCTCCCTGAGCCAACACTTACCTTCAAAGGAGAGGATTGCAGGGATTTCCTGAAAAGGCATGACAACGGCCTGGAACTCTTGCCTAAGTTCTTGGATAATATTGTGGTTGTCCTAGAAGACATTACCAGGATTCAAGTTGAGTCATTTAAAAACCCCTTTAGGGAAATTTCTTGGTTGTTTACCAGGATGACAGGCCAAGAAAGCACCACCACTATTTCCCGAATGATTCTTTATATTTTATATTTTACAGTTAAAGAGAAAGTTATTTTCGATTGGGGAAAACCAAATTCCATTAAAATATACTCCCAATTTTCACAGTACAAAAAAGAAAAGAAATTATTCATGGCTTCTTATTTGGTGTTTGTGATAGCATATTGTTGTCATTTTCCAAAATTGTCTATTTGTAAGAGGGTGAACTGTGAACTTGATTTGGCTACCTTATGGTACCAAGAATTGTGGAGACACACGGCTTCTTTTCATTTTTATGAAGTTTAAAATGATTTCGTTTTAGTTTTCAAAGGATTATTGTTTGGTAAAGATACCCCCAAAATATCCAACTACGAAAATAAATTCTTGGATAAAAAGGGGACGCTAGAGAACATGGAAAATCATAATGTTATCATGATTTTTGGCTCCATGGAAAATCCCTCTTTTCGTCCATTCCATGTATCTGATAAAATGTTTATCACGGAAGTAGCAAGGCAGTATACTTTCTGGCTGCACTTTTCCATGAGAAACGGAAAAAGAAATTCATACCCATTCCTTGGAAAATTGGAGACTTTATATTCAGGAATATAAACAAAATCGATGAGTTTACGAACCACTTCCACAATGTGAATATGAAATATGTTGAAAATATAAATGGGTTTGACCCTAACGGAATTTTCATGGAACATATGCTAGCAGTAGGATTCAACAACTCATTTATTCATATTGTTCTGAGTGAAGAAGAAGATAACAAATTAGGTGCTCCTTCTCACAATGTTGGTGACTTGGAAACAATACTTAGTAATAACAAGTTTTAAAAGAAGAAAGTAAAGGGTCCCAGTGATAAGAGTGCTCAATCCCCAACTGTTACTCCTAAAACTACCACATCTCGGAGCAATGCTCCAATGGCCCACCCATCTAAATAAGTTACCAATAGTTGTTACGAGGAAAATCTCTATATGGCTAGGGTAAACCACAACAGTTGGAAATGACTGCAGAAATCAACTCTATTCTCAAGTAAGCTATATAAACCAATATGATATCAAGACAAGATAAAAGGCCTACCCTGTTAAGACGTTCGATGAAGTCCATCGTTGAGCACATGACCGAAAGCAATATACCTACAACTATTCCTCAACAACCAAGAAAAGCAAGCATACAATGATAATAAATGATGTTAGCACATTCAATAGAATAATCCATTAATAAACATGACAAATACGCCCATGGAATAATAATTCAAATATTTGCAAGATATCAATTGGACGGGAAAATAGTATTTCTATTAATATATGATCAGCAGAAGTGAAAATGTTACAGACTTCCGTGTCGACACGATTCAGAACTGAGAAACTAAGTTCCATCCAGCTTTGCCTCCACCACTTCAATCCTCCACCCAAGGCAAGCTCATAGAAGAGAGGCAATGAAGTTATCAATCAATAATAGAAGAGCTTGGGGGTTGAACATTGTGTTCAAACTTAAAGGACAAAGGGATGTCGACACAATATGAAGTAAATAATTTCTCTATAGTAACTTTGCTCTCAAAGTTGAATTCTTTCTCCTCTTTTGCATAGATCGGAATTGGTCCATTTACAACCTTCAAATAGAAATGAAGGGTCTATTCAGAACGTTTCCAGTATATGGAAGGCCAAGGATCATAGATCTCTTGTCGTGACATGGAAACCCAACTTCATTTTTCATTTTTGGGCACAAATCCCGATGTACGAGGGTTGTATTGGAGTAGCCTGCATATACACATATTGTATAATAGGCAAGGTGTGTACATGTGGAAAAAATGTATTTTTAGCTCTGGTATTTGCAAAAATGGATGACAAGTCTACATAGGGAAATGGAAAAAGTCCTTATGTGCAAGATTGCATAGGGTGAGGAAAATATTTCTATAACATATGCCCCCTAATGTGTGAGTTCATAGGAGTATATGTGATGGCTGAAATACATTATAAACAACCCAGAAGTGGAGTGATGGGGAACCATCTAGAAGAACTAGTTTATCATTACATTCTGCACTGAATTTGCATACATGGCTGCCAATTTTAATTACACTGCAGATCCATGTGAAAAGATACTAAAACATTGTTTGTGGCCATGAATAGGAAAATACAAATGTGGTTACTTGCCAAAATATGTCGTAGTCACGAACAAGGCCCAGTAGAACCAGTCTCAAAACTAATATGAAGATATATGTATACAATGGAGTACAATCTAATCTCCCATGATCACTGAAGTCATATAAGTATTGGTCCAATGAAAAGGAAGCAACAAGTCAAGAAAGTTTTGGCGACATACTGGTGACTTCAAGTCTTCTACACAATCCACCAAAGATTCAATTCTACATCATGTAAATAAAGGAGTTGAGGTCGAACACAATGAGGTTAATAGTATTGAGGTATATTGTTAACAAACACGAGACAACCTACCGATAATGAAAGCAGGTATCAAGGCATCGAGTACATTCTTACAAATGTGAATAAACCATTCGGTGCCAAACACCTGAAGAATCCATCAAACAAGAGACATTGATGTTTCACAACTATCAACAGTGAGAGAACCTGCCACCAATGATTGCAAGCCTCAAGGTACTCAAAAGAATCTAGGTCTCATTTCCAAAATAGATGGGATAAAGTTGATGGAAGGAGACCTACTAAAAGGAGATCATTAAGGAATTGTTGGCACAGGGGTAGACTCGGGGTTTAATGCTTCAACAACACACCAAAAAAACCCTAACTACCGACCCTTTCGGCAACACCTGTGAAGCATATGAAGTCTCACCCAAGGTAGAGGCAGGGGGGGTTGTAGGACTCAAGTGTCTACAACCTAGCTGGGATACAAATCTGTGATCACAATACATAATAGAGAACTTAGCCAATAACATGCATTAGTCTTTAACCCTTGTATTCACATCGCAGGTTAAAACCCTAGTCACAGAACAACGCAGAATTAATTAAGATCTAGCGTATCTACCATTTAACACATAGAATTAAAGTAGATATATCATTCATTCACACCATAAAGCATTAAGAATTCATAGATTCATTTATCCTAGCAGTGCACTAAGAAAATACAAGAAAAATATAGCACAAATCACATAACACAGGATATGCATGGTTCACCCTAGTGTGGGGCTACGTCCACCAACTCTTCTTCTTCTTTATTAGCTTCTTCCAATATTCTTACATGCACAGAGACACAAAGCCAACTCCGCATAGGACAGGATATCTGTGTGCACCTCGCTAGATCCTCCTTCCCCGAGTTAGGTCAAAGCACAGAGCCTTTACATAGTCTATGCACAAAGCACTACAAACCACTTGCACTTATCTCTGCAAGTCTCAACATATTGTATGAAAAAAGCATTCACAACCATTTGCACCTAACACACTGGCCTACTAGTTCTTGCACAATGCCCACTTAGATTTAGTAACTCTAACTACTTCTTACATCGCCTAGATACTTACTTATACTTTAAAAAAGGGGCCTAAACATGGGTAACACCCATGGGCTGACATCCCATACCCATTACATAAACCCTAAATCCAAAAATCCCACAAAAGGGGTCGAGATCTCGCAATCTCCACTTCGCTTGGGTGCTCCATCTTTGACTAGCCTGTCGAAGTCCCAAAATGGTCAAATACGACCAAGGTTCTCCAAAACTTGGTCGAGGGCCAATAGGCCCCCAATACTCACCTGTGACTCATCACGCGTCACTATGATATGGGAAATTCTACTTCGAAGGCCTCACACTTGGCTCGAGCTACCTCAACTTGCTGCTTCACTAGAGCCTCCTACTCGGTGAACTCTTGAATGACTTTCTCGATGGCAGGTCCTTCCAAGAGTTGTTTTGTTGTGGTGACCACTTGTTCCAGTTGTGCACCTCATCCCTCGATCTCTTCAAAGAGTGTGCAGTCTTCGTCTTGTACCGGCTGGAGTCTCTGGGTCACTTCCATGACTCTACTCTGGATGGCATTGACCAGTTGCTAAACTGCATGCACCTCATGTGACCTTTTTATATTTTCTACCATTGAAAGAATTTTCAGTTGTTCTTTCACTGTTGATGCCTTTTGCTTTGCCTCCTGGAGTTGTGCTTCTAATGTTCTTAGTTTTGGGTCCTCTGCAAGGCACTCATAGGTCTCGACACTTCGGTTACTAAGTTTATTGCATTCTAACACCAATTCCTTGATTCTTTTCACTGCACTTTGGGCAGTTTCTTCCCCATGATCTCACACTTCCTGTGGAGTGCTTGACACTGCTTGTAGTTCCAATTCTTCTACTCTTACTTGAAGTTGTTGAATGGCTTCAACGAGCTTCCCCACTTGGCTCTTGGTTGTCTCTTCTTCCATCGGTGCCAATCCCGGCATGGAGCGAAGTGCTCGAGTGACTTCTTCTCTAACTCCAATTTGCTCCGCAAGAAGCTGATCTTTCTCTCTATAGATATTCTCTTTGTCCTCTTCAAACTCCGCTCAGAGGTCCTCTTTCTCTTGCTGCACAACCCGACATTTCTCCAGGGATTCCTCCTTTGCTTGATTCAAGGCCTCTGTGGCCTATTCTTTTTCCTCATATACTCAACGAAGGCGAGCCTCTATCGCATCTACTAATCTACATAATTGGGCAGGCTCATCTCCTACTTATATACCCCCTGATGACAACGACGTAGTAGACAATGCGTGGCTCAAATAGAGAGCCTGTTGTACCCCTTTGAGCTTCGCCTCGATCCTATCATACATTGTATCATGGTTGGCTTCTTTTCTCTGGAAAATTTCCTTCGAGGTATCTGATACAGCTACGATGATGAGATCAATATCATCCACCATAAGTACAGTCTGTAATTGAGGCTTATGGGCTCGTGACTTCTTCTGTGTTGAGGGTTTATTTTGGGAAACCTTTCTTTTCTTTGATGTTTTAGCCTTTGTAAGGGGATCTTTAGGCGATGTCACTTCTCCCTTTTCCTTCTTTTCTTCTTCCCCTATCTCTTCTTCATCACCTCCTCTTCCTCTAGGTGAATCAGGCGCAGTTTCCTTTGATGCATTGTTTAGTTCCTGCTCTTCTTCCTTATTTTTCTTCTTGTTGTTGTTGGGTCCATCATACTCTTCTTGGGTGACTACAAGGATTCTAATGAGATCGGGTTCAGAGAGTTTTGTCTGTTCGACTGGTACAAGAAATTTTGCAGGCCATTCTTGGTTATTTCCTCCATATATTTCTCAGTGAGTTTGTAATAGGATTGGAGCTCTTCCTTATGTTCGTACCTGCATGCAGTGATGTAAATGAAGTGCTTGTCTACATGGAAATTTTCTATTGGTCTGACCCGATGCAGTGTATTCGGAGTCATGCAAGGGAAATATTCAATGGCCCTCTTCAGCTGCAAGTAATAGGTGTGGAACACCACATTTGACTGCCATTACTTCTCCATGTCTCTCAAATACCACAGATTAGTGAACCTTGCAGCCAGTGGTTCGAACAGCTCAACTTTAGGGAAGGTCGCTGCCTCCGCCATCTCCCAAGCGACAAAGGCAATGAGGATCAACAACCATCTCAAGTGAAACTCATAGCCCTATTCCTGTGCTTCTCATAAATCCTTCTCCAACTAGTTGACGAGGTAGCTCACCCAGTTCATCTGCATTCCTTCAATGCACTTTCCTGTGAGGTCGATGATGAACCCCGTGACCTGCGTTGGTATATTATTCCTAATGATATTACATGCTATCAGCTGACAAGCTAGGTGCACTGCACCATTTTGGATGGAGGATAACTTGTAGCCATGATTCCCCTTCTCTACATCGTCGTAGGTGTCTTTTATTCATTGCATCAGGGAGCGATCTACAGCCTTCCCTGGGTAAAAATATTGAGGGTCCAGTCCTTTATTACTCAATCTAGTGATTTGATGGATCAGCGTCAGATCTACAGTGATGCGCCTATCCAACCACAGGTAACCTCCATGGTAGCATTATAGGAGGATTTTAACGCATGCATTAACCTCCTGATGTCTACCGAAGTGTGGTGTCTTCATTACATTAAGGATTGTTGATATTGTGATGTCCATGGTCCATGGCTGGGGGAATATCTTCGACTTCTTCCTCATTGTATTTTTCAAGTACTTATGTTGTGCGAGCATTCAATAATTCTTGTGGTATCCTAAGTTGAAATCACTGATCTTGAGCATCAGAATTTGTCCCAACTACGGTCCAAGTGTGTGTATCCCCTTCGAGAGGTACGCAGTGATCAGTGTATAGTCCAAGTCTCTCGGGATGTTTTCATGACTAACCGTGCCAGCTAGAAGCGGTATATATTTGGGAAATATTGACGGGATGAGCTTCACATTTGTCAGGTCGTCGTGGTGCTTACTTATTTTCTCTGTCGCAATTCAGGATGGCCCAGATCGACGTGAAGTCGACAGGGATGCTTGCAATCCTCTCATCGATGAGGCATATACTCCTGTAGACATGACCTTCTCAACCATGATATCTATTAGGATCTCCTCTACAAACTTCTCTACTACTCTACGTTCTCCTGAAATACACGCTCAAGATTAGATATATCGGGTGGCGAACAGACGCTCAAGGTAAGAAAATTGGGTGGCGAGGTCTCAATAAGCAGAGTGTGATAGCAATCAATTCTCTATGGGATCGGATAATTTGAAAAATTGTTCGTGGTGATACATTCGATGGATTAAATAAGCATTGTCGTAATGAAATCCTCCAACGGGCAGGAATGCCTCAATCAATATGATTCCATCCGTTATAGCATGGTCCCAACGGTCCAAAGGTGATTTTTCCGGAAATAATTGTGCTTCTAGATGTTCTGGAGTGTCATTCTAACAGTCGGGATGCCTCCAATGGTCATATAGCTTCGCAATGGCGAAGTGTCGGTCTGCATTGTTCTTATATTCCGATGAGTTCAAGTTCTGCAAGCCTTCCTTATGCAAAGTCCTCTCTGGAACCTCTTGCAAATTTTCTAGATTTGCTTTCTTCTTACTGAGATTTCTTGCTTTCTTTCCTATGATCTAAGTCTCTGGATTCATTTTTCCATTCTTGTTCTTATCTTCTCTTGGCATAGTAACTTCGCACTGCTGAGGCTCTTTCACAGGGTTCGAGGATAATACTTATTCTCTTACTGTTTCTGGAGTAGGTTCTCTTCTCTCCTACATGGATAAGTTCTTTAAGCCTTCTTGCGTTATTTCAACTTCGACAACCAGATATCTGGCCCTCAGTTGCTTCAAATTTTCCTTATGTTATTCTATTAAGCATGTGATTCTTCTAGCCATGAAATCCCTTAATTCTTTCTTTTTTTGTTCTATGGCTTCCTCTTCTTCTTTCCTTCGGATCTGATATATCTCAATCCAAGTCCTTCCTAACAAAAGTGAAAAAGGAGTGTTGTTCTCAACAAAATTAATGACCTCAAATTCTTCTTCTATCGATGTTCCATGAGAACTCATGGGTACATGAGTAAGTATTTGTTGTTGGGAAATTATACCCTACGGACTAACAAGCTAGGGCTTAAACTTGCATGCAGATCATGACCCTGAAGAAATTACTATTAACCTTCTATCCCAAACCTAAAACCCTTTTTCACATGCCAACATGGAAAGAACCGACTAACCTTTTTATCGAAGTTTGGTGTAGATCCTCCGTTGCGCTTTATCTCCTTGCTCTCGCTGCTCCTTCCAAAGACAATCCTGCAATCAAGACAAAACACGACGCATGCATGCTATTTTTCTACCTAAGGGTTAAAGATTAAGCATAAATCAAATAAAATATATATCACTCGTGCATTGGGACGGGAAAAGTATTCTTTATTAATCTCAAGATGAATCAACTTACAATAGTGATAGAGACCGGCCACCGTTCCTCGATCCTGATCCTGGGCTCCTCCTCTTCTTTGTCCTCCAAATGCTTTGCTTGAATTCTGTTTAGGCTTAAGAAAATGCTAAAGGGTTGGGACAAATGGATTCAGCAATTGGGCAGAGTTTCTTTGCTATCTTTTTTTCTCCTCCAAATAGTACCCCTACCCCTTGTTTTATAGGCTAGAAGGAGCTACGGTTTTGGACGAACTCTCGGTCATGCATGGCTGGGAGTTCCAGTTAACTGACCCAAAGCTTTTCGTCCCGTCGACAACTTTCCTGTTTTTGTGCTTTGTTAGGTAAACGCGGGNACTCGTTCATTGGGACGGGAAAAGTATTCTTTATTAATCTCAAGATGAATCAACTTACAATAGTGATAGAGACCGGCCACCGTTCCTCGATCCTGATCCTGGGCTCCTCCTCTTCTTTGTCCTCCAACTGCTTTGCTTGAATTTTGTTTAGGCTTAAGAAAATGCTAAAGGGTTGGGACAAATGGATTCGGCAATTGGGCAGAGTTTCTTTGCTATCTTTCTTCCTCCTCCAAATAGTACCCCTACCCATTCTTTTATAGGCTAGAAGGAGCTAGGGTTTTGGCCGAACTCTCGGCCATGCATGGCTGGGAGTTCCAGTTAACTGACCCAAAGCTTTCCATCCCGTCGGAAACTTTCCTGTTTTTGTGCTTTGTTAGGTAAACACGGGCTATAATGGGCCAGCTAGCGTTCCAACGCATGCAGTAGTGGGTCTGTCAGCGTTCCAACGCGCCAAGTAATGGGTTAGGGAACGGGTTACTTGATTTAAGAGGTTTTTCAAGGTTTTATTGAGCATGGCTTTGACAATGAAGGGAAATGAGTTGGCCAGATTCCAGGTAAGCATGGATGGTGCAATTTAGGGTTATAACAGATGCCCCCTAATGTGTGAGGTTAGAAGAGCATCTGATGGCCGAAATACATTACCAATTCTTTACCAATCTGTA
>SNQJ01S0180508.1:11550-30939 GCA_010110895.2 Picea sitchensis | reverse complement strand
TTTGTTGGATGTTTGTGTGCAGCTTCCGTCAGGTTCTCTGAGTCTATACCCTTGCTTGAACATCTACAAAGCATTTCAGTTATCAGTTCACATATTCTAACTTCATACTTTGGGGGGGCATTCTGTTACATGTCAAAATTACTCAATTGGATAAGTGTCGCATGTTCCTCTCAATTGCCGTAAGTGTCGCATCTTCCTTACAACTTTCGCAAGTGTCGCAAGTTGTTCATAAGTGTCGCAAACGCTGTTCAATCATACTGCCATGCCGACGACACTAAGGAGGCACTTAAAACACCTCATACACTTGGTTTGGAGAAGGAGAACTGGTTAACTGAAGTCAAGGAACTCTTAACACCTATAGAGAGCTTTTGATCAAAGGTTTTGGGGGTGAGCGCTCCCCTATATCAGTCTAGGGAGCACTGGCGCTCCCCTATAAGGCTTCAGGGAGTGTTATAACGCTCCCCTTCCCCCTTTGAAGGAGCGCTATCCACCTTTAGGGCATTGGCGCTCCCATCAATCTTCTTAGGGAGCGCTATAATGCTTTGATGCCCCTTTTCAAGGAGCGTTGCCTAATCTGAGGTAGTAGTTGGCCCGTTGAGGAGAATAAGGGGAGGATCTTTCAAGATTAGAAGGCAGTTTCATTCGAATTCTTGGTTTCATTAGGAGATCCCTGATCTAAGGAGGAGGTTCCCCAACTTGTTCTAAAGATAACTCAAGAGGTTAAGCTCCTCTTAACCTATATAAGCAGGCTCTATGATGGTGAAAAGGAAGAAGATTTGCTAGCATGAAACCTATGATCTTATAGGAAACACACAGTCAGCCAAAGGAGAGTGATCAGTGAAGTTGTTGTTATCCAGGTTGTGGATATTTCAAGCAAGGGTTATACGAAGGGGACTTGACGAAGCTGTCACATTCACATCTACGATTGTAAGTACTGTTGTCGTTATTCTCATTAATATGACACGCTTGGCCTGCTTCTTTCTAGTTTGTGTCTAATGTTACATGAACTTATCATTGATAGATAGATCTGTTTTCAAGCCAATATCAATAGAGTAGGAAGTGGTCGTATCTTGTTTTCCTACAGGACTCAGCGAGGAGCAAAGGATCGGAGCTCAACTTGGAGCGTGCAGGGACAAACGTCGATAAAGAGGTACTTCTGTCCTCCTTCCTTCTCATGTGTTAGTTTGTATAGATTTGAAAGGAAGTCAGTGTCCACATTAAGAATTTTCTGTCTTAGAGTTAGGGTCAAGCTCTTTGAGGCAATCTACCTGTCCGCAGGGAGATTTTCCTACAACAGCCTCTTGTTCACTCCTTCGTCCATAGCTGAATAAAATATCACTCGTCCTTGGTACCCTTGCTTCTAAGCTTACCTTTGTATCTGTTTCCTATGTCTCTTATGTTGGTGCTTTCTAATTGCAATTAATGATCTGGTTGGAGTAAATGGAGTGTCTTTTGTGCTTGACAAAACGAATTTGTAAGAGATTATGCTTTTGTTATATTTTCTTTTCTTTAATGATTTTCATATTTGATTTTTAACATGGACTTCTCAATGATTTTTCTCAAAGTTCCTCTTTAGGGGACCGCAATATTGTGACATATTTACATGCCTACTTTTCTTATGCACGATGAACTTGAAATGGAATAGTTGTGCATGTTTAGTGTGCTTTTGCTAAATTGATATTTATGGATGTTTAGTGTGCTTCTACTAAATTGATATTTATGAAATGTACATATAATATGTGTTATCCTTGCTAACTTTTCTTATTTCTGACCTCGACAAGTATCACGTCACTATGCAACCTTGTGTAATGGTTGTATATGTATGGAAAAAGAATTTAATTTACCATCCTGTCATTTATGTTTGCTAAAACAAAATTATTAAATCCTACTATTGGACAACTGAGAGGAGGGGTGAATCAGTTGTTACTGTGCTTAAACAATTATGTTTATTTTAAACTCTTTACAAATCACTCAATGACAATCACAATAATGCAGGGAGGTAAGCAATAGAATATTCAACATCAATCACACACATGAAATATATAGAGACATATATTTCGTGAGGAAACCCATAAAGGGAAAAACCTCTTCTTCTTGATATGATAAGTAATCTTTATTTTCTGTACATTATCATTCTTATGAGCACCAACTCATTATGAGGCTACCACCTTTGTTTTGCAAGCTGCAACTTGCTAAGAGCGCAAACTCTCTGGTTTCTCTAGCACCCACTAGAAGGAAGCACCAACTCCCTTGTTTCTCTAACACCCACTAGAAGGAAGTATCAACTCCCTAAGTGTTCCAGCACCAACTGGATGGAAGTACCAACTTCCAGTCACACAGGCATCGACCTGTATAATAGAGAACACTAGTTCTCCTTGCACCACCCTGCCACTCTAGTTTTTCTAGCTGCAACCAGATGGAAGCTACAACTCCCTGTGTTCAAGCACCCACATGAAACTCCGAGGACACCAATCCTCCCTAGCACCTCCCTTCCACCCTGAAATATTAATCTTTTCATTTTACAACTTTATCGCAGTGATACAAAATTTATCTATGTCTTACCAGTCTCATCATTGTTCTGCTACACTTCTCTTCTCTGCCTGCATCAGTGTCTCTCACCTCGCATCTACTGCATTTTCTGTTCTTCCCTCAGATATGCATTTTTTTTCATTGCTTCTTCTGGGCTTCTTCTTCTACACACTGATGCTTCTACCCTCATCAATCACTCTCAACATCATCACCAAATCTTCTTTGTTCTATGTTTTATACTCTTTGTGCACCTTCTTCAAGCCTCATGCGCAATGCCTCTGCATGCTCTTTACAACGTCATTGTTCTTCCCTACAAGTTGTTCACTGTAGCTCTTCCTTTCTCCTACATCGCTCGATAGTAGAATTACTTCACTTCTCTATTATTCATACATTTCTCACATCGAGTCATCACCTGATCATCATGGCAACTCTTCATCTTCTCTAGCGATTATGTTGCCTATGAGTTCATCATCAATGGTCGTTATGCTGAGATTCCTTAGATTATCTGGTAGTCGAGACTCTTTGTATTCTCTGTTAGTTATAGCTAGTCAATTATGGCTTCTTTGGCTTCTAAATGCCTTCCTTCATGTGACCACCAGCGGTGACCAATTGCCTAATAAAAAAGGCACTTCCCGATTTATGTCTAGTGAGCCCTGGCTCCTTTTCATGATATGTCCTTGGGCTATGAGCTTCATGTGACCATGCAATTGTGGGCGCGTTCAAAGGTGGTTTAGACCAAACTACTTTTCTCCCTGCAATTCACCACGAGCCTCCACGCATCCTTTCTCCAAAATTGTGGTTTTGATTGCGGTCCGCTCATGAAACATTAAGGCCCGAGCATGTTTTGGCCCCGCAATGGAGCACAACCATCGATCTCACAATCTTGATGATGCTCTTGAATGGACGATTCAGATATTTCCTCTCAATTCTATGGACCGGATCTCCTCCGCGATTCCAACCTTCAGGACTTTCAATTCTCAAACTCTCGTTTTCTCCCGGAGAATTTCACCCAGAGTCCATGATCCAACGACGTGTGTCCCTCTCGGATCAACGATCGGGATCTCCTTCGTGTCTCCAGACTTCGGAGATTTCAATTCTCAAACTCTCGTTCATCCTTCCTTTGATTTTTCCCGGAGTTGACAATCCAGTGATGCATGTCCTCTTTAATCCAACGACTATCCTCCACTCCGCAACTTCTGCCTTCGGGACTTCGGGTCTTTGGGCAAGTACTAGTGGTAAAAATCTTGAAGAAAAAATCTAGGAGTGACGTAACTCTTGTGTCACTCGATGACGTGTCATGAGTTGAGCAGCTGCCATGTGTCACTCGGATTTGTGATTTCCACGTACCTAAAATGTCGAATCAACTTGACACTTGTCATTGTATGATTGTGCCATGTGTCCTTGCTGACATGGTCTGCTGACATGGCCTGCCACATGTCCTTCTTGAATCAACAATCCTCATTCTCCCTTTGATCGACGACTGTGATCAAATCACAACTTTGCATGTCGGGTGTTTGAACATGAGCTAACCCTGACTCTTCCAACTCCCGATACCCGATACTCTAGATCAACGACCCATAGCCCTCTGTGATCCAATGACCCAGATATCATCTAGTCATCGCGTTTCACAAAGTTGTGTTGTGAGTTGCCTTGATTCTCCCAACTCGCAAAACTATGAAATGCTTCATATCAGGTCAACGGTCCAGATCTCTCCCTTTGATCAACGTCTGTGATCAATATCGCGGACTCGGACTTCATATCAGATCAACAGTCCATAACCTCAGTGATCTGATGACCCAGATCATTTTGCGACTTTTCATATCGTGAGTTCCTCCAACTCTCACCTTTGACTTCTCCATCTCACGAGTCAGCAAAATGTTTATCTCTCACCACGTGTCCTTTGGATCGAAAGAACCAAATCATTTCCCAACTTCTCATATCACGAGTTCCTGCAACTCTCACCTTTGAATTCTCCATCTCTCGAGTCAGTAAAATGTTGATCTCTCGCCACGTGTCCTCTAGATCCAACGGTTCAAATCTTATCACGATTTCACGTTTCATGGATTTGGAGGATGGCTCTTGGCCTTATCCTATTTGCATTTATACTGGATCCGACGGTTGTTGGTCCTCGACACTCAGATCCAACTGATCAGATTTGTACTTCTCCTATGCACTTCCTCTAGTCACTGGACTCTGATCTAATGAACATCGAGTATTTTGGGATTGGTGATCCAATGACCATTGTCGCTCCTCCTCCTGAGCTTTGGCTTTCTCAAATATCTAAGTGTCAAAGGCCATGACCTTTGATCCTTCAGTGAGCCTCGATGTATGGGATCTCGTCTACACTTCTCAAAAGGTTGTCTCTCCCGAGCTTACACTTCTTTTTGAGCTTTGATCTTTGCATGCTCATGCTATTCCTCCTGAGATTCTCGATCTTTCTCTTCTGTGTATTCATTGTTGTTCTTTCCATCAATGAAAATCACACTTTGCCTTTAAACATGACAATAATCTCCCCCTTTGGAATTGATGGAAACCCTGAACGACTTCACTGTTCTACTTAGACCTCCAACTGTAGCATCCAGACCACTCCTTTTCTCCCCCTTTGACATCAATGTCAAACAAAAATGGCTCCCCCTGAGTTGTTGCAGTACTTTTCGGAGGTATCATATATTCAACCAATACATACTCCCCCTAACAGGATGGACCCTCATAGGTTGATAATGGGTTCACACCTAACTTCTCACGTAGATACTCAAACTAATATTTTGCAAGCGATTTAGTGAAGATATCAACAATCTGATCTTTGGAAGGAATAAGAAACAACAGTCTTGGTCACCTATTACCTCAATAAGTGATACTTGATGGGTATATGCTCGGTCTTAAAGTGAAACACAGGGTTCTTTGACACACTAATTGCATTGGTATTATCACAATGTATTGGGATTGGTTTGGTATAATTTACCTCCAAGTCTGCAAGTGTCTGAATCATCCACAACACTTGGGTACAACAGGTGGCAACTGCAATGTATTCAACTTATGTAGTTGATAAGGAAATGGAACCTTGCTTCTTGCTCAACCATGATACAAGGGAATTTCCTAAGAAGAATGCACCTCCACTCGTTCTTTTCCTTTCATCTACGTAGTTATCCCAATCAACATTTGAATAGACTAATAGTTGAAAATTCTGATTTCTAGGATACCATAGGCCATAGTCCATTGTTCCTTTCAAGTATCTGAATATTCTTTTGACAGCTAACAAATGACTATGTTTAGGTGCAACCTGATACCTTCCTACCATGCCAACAACATGCATTATGTCTGGATGGGATGTTGTGATGTACAATAGGTTGTCTATCATAGACCTATATGAAATATGATCAACATCAGGTGAATCATCATCTTTGTTTAACTTACATCCAGTGACCATAGGTGTGCTCATAGGTTTAGAATATTCCATTTGAAACCTTTTCAACATTTCTCTTAGATATTTTTCTTGAGAAATAAATATCCCTTCAGACCTCTGAGTAATTTGTAGGCCAAGAAAAAATGTCAGTTCCCCTATCATAGACATTTCAAATTCAGACTGCATGGCAGAAGAAAACCATTTTACCAATGAAGCATTATTACTACCAAAGATGATGTCATCTACATAGACCAACACAATGAGAAGATCATTACCCTCTTTTTTGATATATAGATTGTTGTCAACTATTCCTCTCTTGAACCCTTTGTTTTGTAGATAAATATCTAACGTGTAATACTAGGCATGAGGAGCTTGTTTCAACCCATATAAGGTTTTCTTCAGCTTGCAGACAAAGTCAAGGTTATCTGACAGTTGGAAACCCTTTGGTTGTTCCATATAGACTTCTTCTTTTAGATCTCCATTTAGAAAAGATGATTTAACATCCATTTGGTATACTTTAAATTGTTTATGACAAGTATAGGCAAGAAACATTCTAATAGCTTCTAATCTTGCTACAGGTGCAAATGTTTCATCAAAGTCCATTCCTTCTATTTGAGCATATCCTTTGTAGACCAATATAGCCTTATTTATTACAATATTTCCTTACTCATTCATCTTATTTTTGTAGATCCATTTGGATCCTATTATATTTTTATTTGCTGGCCTAGGAACGAGTTCCCAAGTGTCATTCTTTTCAATCTGGTCCATTTCCTCATTCATTGATTTTAACCAATTTACATCTTCATTGGCTTCATTGAAGTTTGTTCCACCATGGATATGAAGGCCTTATGTGATTGCTCGGTGTCTTTGATTATCATTCTCCTGGTTTGTACACCTTTGTATTTCTCACCAATTATCTGACTTTCAGGATGATTCTTTTGAGTAATTCTGGAGGAAGGATTTGACGCTGATTATTGTCCTGACTCTTCTTGTCTAGGTGTCTCTTCTTCATCTGATTCTTGGACCTGTTCATATTTCGTTTCATCTATGTCCTCTGTATTAGGCTCTATATTTCTCTCCTCTTTTTCTGGGACTTCTTCATCAACCTTTAAATCAATGCAATCAACTAATTTATGCAATATTTTATTAAAGCATTTATATTCTTTACTATTGGTATCATATCCTAAGAAGATGCCTTCATCAGCCCTGCCATCATACTTGCCAAGGTTTTCATTATTATTCTTTTCGTAGCACTTACTCCCAAAGACTTTGAAGTGTTTGATTGAGGAAGGTCGTCCATACCATAGTTCATACAGTGTCTTGTCACTATGTGGCCTGAGGTAGGCCTTGTTAAGAATATGGACTATTATGTGTATTTCTTCTACCCAGTAAGTTTGACCAACATTCTTCTCATTCATCATTGACCTGGCCATTTGTTGAAATGTTTTGTTTTGCCTCTCAACTACTCCATTTTGTTATGGAGTTCTTGGGATTCTGTATTCTCTCTTGATCCCATGTTTATCGCAGAATTCCTTGAACTCACTTGACATAAATTATCCTCCTCTATCTAATCTTACTGCATTTAACCTCTTACATGTTTGATTCTCAGTTAAAGCCTTAAATATTTTAAATTTCTCAAATTCTTCATCTTTTTCTTTGAGAAAAGCAACCCAAGTAAGTTTGGAGTAATCATCAATGATCAGCATAAAATAGTTTTCTTTCCCTGTGCCTTCATGTATTGATGGTCCACATAAATCCATATGAAATAATTGGAGTGGTTTCTCTGTTGAAGTAGAGCTCTTGGATTTAAAATGTGTCGTGGTTAGCTTTCCTACTTGGCAAGGTTTACACACAAAGTCTTGTGGCTTTGATATTCTTGGAAGATCTTTTACTGCCTCAAGATTTTTGAGCTTGATTTAGTGGTCAAATTTTAGATGTCCAAGTCTCCTATGCCATAACTAGCTTTCATCATGTTTTCTTAGATGACACTCTTCTTTATCTTCTTTCAACATGTTTACATTAGTTTCTACCCTTATGCCTTTAGCCACCACTTGTCCTAAGTTTACAGAATTTATCTTACAATCCTTAGAAGTGAACACCACTTCACATCCTTTGTCACACATTTGACTTACACTGAGAAAATTATGTTTCAGACCATCTACGAACAGAACATCCTGGACTTTTCCTTTACCATTACTCAAACTCACCATCCCTTTACCCTAGATTTTACCTGGTTCATCATTTCCAAAGGTTACATTTCTTGTTTTGATTTTACTTATAGACATAAACTTATCCTTGTCTCCAGTCATGTGCTTTGAACATCCATTGTCTATATACCAGGGGTCCTTTTGTTTTTGAGTTGAAAGTACTAGACCATATTTTTCACTGTCTTTATTTTTCCATGTGCTGGCATTTCTAGCTAAAGGATTTATCCTTGAATCTGCCTTGTACTTCTTCAAATGGAAGTTTGCAGATTTGTGGCCAAAGTTATGAAATTTATATCATTCAAGCTCATTGTTCAATAGGTCAAAGTGATTATTGCAACATTGTCTACTCATTGCCTGTTTATTATTTCTTGACCTCCTCAGTGGCTTGTCTCTAAACTTAATTTGACAATTTGCAATCTGTGATTGTTTGTTACTTGGTTGTCTCATTCTTTGTTGCGGGATATATTTATTCCTTGGGAATATTGATTTGTCATGTCTAAATCTTAAGGAACAATTTACAACTTTGTGGCCAAAGTTAGAATAGTAGAAACAATATCCATAGAAAAAATATTTGTACCTGGAAAATCGTTGTCTTCTTTGAGCAGGTCGATTTCTTCCATGCTGATGATTTTCTTTGAGTAGAGGGTGCATTATTTCTTTGTTCTACATATTCACTTGTGGCACCTTTTTATTTACTCCTCCTGGGTGGCTGATTGTCTTCTTTTGTTTCTGCAGGTTTGTTGTTGTCATTGGTTGTAGATTTGACAAACTTGATGGAGTCTTTGTTGTTTGGCTGACCACTACTTGATCCCTCTTCATAACTGAAACCTGTTTTCAATTTTGGATTCCTTTGTTGATTCAAAATGATAGCTAATCCTTCTTAGGCTTTGATACTTGAAAGATTATGATGATACAAGGCTTGAAACATCTCCAACTCTTTCCTAGTTTTCACTACTTCTTCTTCCAGAGCTTCAAATCTTGCCTTCTTTTCTGACAACTATTGTTTCAGAATGTCTTCGATTTTCTTTGCCTCTTCTAATTCCACTTTTAGTAGGGCAAAGTCTTCATCAGGTTTTTTACTGCCTTTCTTGAACTGTATCAACAATTGTTTTTTCTTTCTCTTCTTAAGTTTGAGTCTGTCAATCTCTTCCAAAGAGTTGATCAACGCTCCTTCCAAGTCAACCACAACTTCTTCATCATTAGCATCACTTCGTGTGATTTTATTATCATAATACTCTTTGGCCATTATCATAAATTCATTAACCTTATCTTCAATAGAAGAGTCACTTCTTTCATCAGTTGAGGGATCATCATCATTGTTTACGCATAAACTTTTCTTTTTACTAAATCTCTTGGATTTGTACTTCTCTTCACTTTTAGAGTTTTGTTCCTTCTTCTTGGGTGGGCACTTAGATGTAAAGTGACCTATCTTTCCATAGTTAAAACATTTGAAGGGAAACTTGCCTTTGTACCTTCCTGATCCTTTCTTTAGTCTTCTTGCAAATTTTGCTACAACTCCCTTTGTTCAAGCACCCACATGAAACTCTGAGGACACCAATCCTTCCTAGCACCTCCCTTCCACCTTGAAATATTAATCTTTTATTTTTACAACTTTATCACAGTGATACAACATTTATCTATGGCTTGCCAGTCTCATCACTATTCTGCTACACTTCTCTTCTCTGCCTACATCAGTGTCTCTCACCTCGCATCTACTGCGCTTTCTGTTCTTCTCTCAGATATGCATTTTTGTTCATCCCTTCTTCTGCGCTTCTTCTCCTACACACTGATGCTTCTACCCTCATCAATCACTCTGAACAACAACACCAACTCTTCTTTGTTCTGTGTTTTATACTCTCTGTGCACCTTCTGCATGCCTCATGTGCAATGCCTCTGCATGCTTTTTACAACGTCATTGTTATGCCCTATAGGTTGTTCACTGCAACTCTTCCTTTCTCCTACATTGCTCGAAAACAGAATCACTTCACTTCTTTGTTCTGCATATATTTCTCACGTCGAGTCATCACCTTATAATCATGGAAACTGTTCATCTTCTCAGTAGGTTCTGTTGCCTGTGAGTTCATCATCAGTGGTCATTATGCTGAGATTACTTAGCTTCTCTAGAAGTCGAGACTCTTTGTCTTCTCTGTCAGTTACAACTAGTCAATCATGGCTTCTTTGGCTTCTAAACCCCTTCCTTCATGTGACCACCAGCGGTGACCAATTGCCTAATAAAAAAGGCGCTTCTTGATTTTTGTCTAGTGAGCGCTAGCTCCTTTTCATGATATGTCCTTGGGCTATGAGCTTCATGTGACCACGCGATTGCAGGCATGTCCAAAGGTGTTTTAGACCATACTGCTTTTTGCCCCGCAATTCACCATGAGACTCCATGCATCCTTTCTCCAAAACCGTGGTTTTGATTGTGGTTTTCTCATGAAAAAATAAGGCCTAAGCATGTTCTAGCCCTGCAATGGAGCACGACCGTCGATCTCACAATCTTGACAGTGCTCTTGAACAGACAGTTTAGATCTGTCCTCTCAATTCTGCAGACCGAATCTCCTCCACAAGTCCAACTTTCGGGACTTTTAGTTCTCAAACTCTCATTTTCTCCCAGAGCATTTCACTTGGAGTCCACTATCCAATGATGCATGTCCCTCTTAGATCAATGTTCAAGATCTCCTTTGTGTCTCCGAACTTCGGAGATTTCAATTCTCAAACTCTCGTTCATCCTTCCTTTTCTTTTTCCTGGAGTTGACAATCCAGTGACGCATGTCCTCTTTAATCCAACGACTATCCTCCACTCCGGGACTTATGCCCTCAGGACTTCGGGTCTTTGGGAGAGTATTGGTGGTAAAACTCCTGAAGAAAAAATTCCAGAGTGATGTAACTCTTGCGTCACTCGATGACATGTCATGAGCCGAGCAACTGCCGCGTGTCACTGGGATTTGTGATTTCCACGTACCTGAAATGATAAATCAACTTGACACTTGTCATTATCTGATTGTGCCATGTGTCCTTCTTGACGTAGTCTGCCACTTGTCCTTGCTGACATTGTCTACTGATGTGGCCTACCACATGTCCTTCTCGAATCAACGGTCCTCATTCTCCCTTTGATCGATGGTTGTGATCAAATCACGACTTCGTGTGTCGGGTGTTTGAAAGTGAGACAACCCTGACTCTTCCAACTCCCGATACCTGATACTATAGATCAACGACCCACAACCTTCTATGATCCAATGACCTAGATCTCATCAGGACATCACATTTCACGAAGTTGTGTTGCGCGTTGCCTCGATTCTCCCAACTTGTGAAACTCCAAAATGCTTCATATCAGGTCAATGGTCGAGATATCTCCCTCTGATCGATGACTGCAATCAATATTGCAGACTTAGACTTCATATCAGATTAACAGTCCCGAACCTCAGTGATTTGATGACCCAGATCATTTCGCGACTTCGCATATCGCGAGTTCCTGCAACTCTCACCTTTGACTTCTCTAGCTCGTGAGTCAGTGAAATGTTGATCTCTCGCCACATGTCCTCTGGATCCAACAACCTAGATCATTTCGTGACTTCAAATATCATGAGTTCCTGTAACTCTCACCTTTGACTTCTCCAGCTCGCGAGTCAGTGAAATGTTGATCTCTCGCCACGTGTACTCTGGATCCAATGGTTCATATCTTATCGCGATTTCTCATTTCGCGAAGTTGGAGTATGGCTCTTGGCCTTATCCTCTTCGCAGTTATACTAGATCTGATGGTTGTTGGTCCTCAATGCTCAAATCCAATGGATCATATTCGTACTTTTCCTCTGCACTTCCTCTGGTCACTGGACTCTGATCTAATGGACATCGAGTATTTTGGGATTGGTGATCCAATGGGCATTGTGGCTCCTCCTCCTGAGATTTATCTTTCTCAAATATTTAAGTGTCAAAGGCCACAACCTTTGATCCTTCTATGAGCCTCTATGTATGGGATCTCATCTGCGCTTCTCAGAATGTTGTCTCTCCTAAGCTTACACTTCTTTTCGAGCTTTGATCTCTGCATAGTCACACTATTCCTCTTGAGCTTCTCGAGCTTGCTCTTCTGTGTCTTCGTTGTTGTTCTTTCCATTAATGACAAGCACACTTTTCCTATAAACATGCCAACACCTACTTCATGTGTGAATGAACCAAAACCCTAGTGCCCACACATAAAGTAATAAAAAACATTCTTATGACAGTTATCATGAAGTATATGTAACAGGGTTTAGATATTTCAAACAAAAATACAGTATGCATAATGATGCCATTATAAATGCTACACAAAATAGTTAGATTAATGGAGAGTTAGATTAACTATGTAGTTGTGGTTTAGCTCCAATTTCTTCCAACCGTCTTAAACCGGTTCAAACCAACTATCCATTATATATATATTTGTATCTTCTCATTGATGAATTTGGAATAAAATCAACTTTTATTCCCATCTCCAAGTGTTGGGAGTCCGTTCTGGTTTCTCATTTATTAAGTTGGTATCAGAGCGACTGGGAGATTGTGAGAGGCAGACAGATCTTGAGTGAGGAGCCCACACCAGATCGATGTCTGAGATTCAAGGGAGGCAGATCGCTATGAGAAATTGCTTCCAGCATATGCATGGAGAGAAGCCCACATGGTGAGATCAGATTGCCCGAGGAGTGCTACCAATTTACTGCTTCACTGTTGGATGGAACACTGAGGAAGAGAGGCGGATCACAGAGGAAATATTTTGCGTTGGAGGAGAGAGTCTGTGGACTTTCGCTGGTTGACTGTTTGCTGGTGAAGAGGTGGATTGTAGAAGCAATTGATTTGGGAGAGTTGCTATGTGATTTTCTGCCTTGACCTGGGTGAAGGCTTAATCCTGATCACTTGGTGATGTGGGGAGGCTTCCATCGTAGAGAAGAGATCGTTGTCTTCTTCTGTGCACATTTTCTGCTTCTGAGCAGATCGTTATTATGTGTGTAACCTCTTGTGAGAAAGTGCAACGAAGTTGGTGGTTTTGGTGGTAGGGATCAATTCCCTATACAATGAATGTGCATGGTCCAAGAGCCAATTTATTGATTCTAGAATTCATGTTGTTACTGTCCTAAGTTAAGTAAGATTCTTGTTTCGAACACATTGATTTTGGGACTGTGATTTTTAGTCAATTGAGTACACTTTAATTGAACAATTGTTTGGAAGATTTCCTTTATCTTATAGTGGACAGTATTTTGGCAGTCTAATGTTTCCATCCAGATAAGTTGTATTTTTTTTAGATATAATAACTAAAAATCCTTTGCGAGTACCAAATATCGTATCTTGCTGTGAGTTTTCTGTGTGAATAAGTTTGCAGCGATGGCGAATCCGTTGGCAGAAATGTAACTCAACAAAGCCAATAAATTGGATGGATCAAATTTCATCAATTGGAAATTCAAGATGCAAACCTTCATGGAAGGTTATGGCGTATGGACGATTGTGAAAGGATATGAAGCGTGACCCAATGCGGTTTCAGGCATGAAAACGGCTACAATCCTAGATTGGAATAAGCGAGAGAACAAAGCCAAGGCATTGTTGAGAATGTCTGTTAAATATAACATAATTCCGCATATTAGAGATGCTAAGACTTCTAGTGAAACATGGAAAGAACTTAAATATCTGTATCAAACTAATAATGTGAATCACATTCTTTTCCTAAAGAGTAAATTGCTAAGTATTAAGATGGATACAAATGAGTCTGTGAGTACTTTTCTTGGGCGAATTAAAGAAATGAAAGATAAATTGGGACATATAGGAGAAACAATGTCAAACATTGATCTTGTCACAATTTCCCTAAATGGAATGCTAGAGGACTACCAAATGTTTATAACAGGCCTTGCAGTGAGGGAGAAAGCTTCTACTTTTGAGGAATTGACAAGTATATTTTTGTAAGAGGAAGAGAGGCGCGTGAATTTGAAGCCACACAATTGAAACTTAGCAGTATGGATAAAGAAGAAATTCCCTAAAGGGAAACCATGAGAAGGAGGCAGAGGAGGAAGTTCATTTAAGAAGAAGTCATTTTCAAAGCCAAATCAAGGAATGCCATCGAATAGAAATGAACCTAAGTGCTTTTATTGTGGTAGGACTGGGCATATTTCCAGAGAATGTTATAAGAAGAAAAATTATGACGAGGTTAGGCATAAAAATAGAAAACATTCATGACACTTTGTAGAAGAAAACCTAAATATTGAACCAAAAGATCTCAAATTGTTTGTGTCGAATGCTACGTTTTCTGTTGAAACCGATGATGTTGATGCTTGGTTTGTTGATTCCAACGCTTCAATTCACATGACATGTAATAAGAATTGGTATACAAACTTTAAATAAACACATAATGGTGCCCATATTTATCTTGGAGATGATCGCTCTTATCTAATCAAGGGATATGGATATATTCCAGTAACACTTCCAAATGGTATTATGAGACACATTCACATTGTTGTGTATGTCCTTGGGATAAAGAAAAACATGATTTATGTGTCCACCATTACAGATCAAGATTTGAAGGTCGAATTCTTCAAGACACTTTGTATAGTGAAGGACTTGCAGGATCATTACAGAACTATTGCTTCAGGAGTAAGAGTTGGAGGCCTATACAAACGTGATGTCACTAGAAAGGATCATCAAGCTTTAACTTCTGCGATTATGCCTACAAAATCACTTTGGAACCAAAGGTATGGCCACATTAATTATCATGATTTGTTGTTATTACAAAAACAAAGTATGGTTGAAGGACTCCCTATGTTGAAGAATGAATATGCTGCTTGTGAAGGTTGTGCATTAGGAAAGATGCACATAGATGAATTCCCCTCTAATCCTGATAGGAGAAAAAGAGATCTATTAGAACTTGTGCACACTGATATTTGTGGACCAATGCAGATAAGGTCACTAGGAGGTGCTTATTATTTCTTATTTTTTATTGATGATTGCACAAGATACACATGGGTTTATTTCCTCAGGAAAAAGAGTGATGTTTTTGAATACTTCAAGGAATTTAAAAACATGGTGGAGAAGCAAATAGGAAAACCCATCAAAATCCTTTGCTCATAAGTATCACTTTTGAACCTTGATTTTGAGGTGGTTCTGCTAGACAATCTTTCTTTTGTTGTATCTCCCAAGTTTCATCCCTTCTGGGTATGAAAATTCCTTTTATGTAATTCTCTGATATTTCTTCTCTGCAATGCCATAGGTATGATCAAAATTGGATGTACCAAGTGGAATTTACAGTAACTTCCCCACAACTTGCCGATTTTTGGCCTTTCTAGGAGATCTCACTTGTATAGTGTGCCCCGCACAAAATAATTGATATAAAATTCTGAAACTCACACCAGAAATACTACATACTGTCCATGATCTAATGAAACTAGTCCCACTCGATTTGGATACTCTAGGAAACAGTTATGATTTTTTTACCTGGAACACCTTCCTCAGACTAGTCAATAGGACTAGTCAGATACCCTATCTTACACATGGTGTATCTACAAATTTAAGTTGACCCAGAAGCTTAAATTGTTACCACGGATACCTTACTAATTTATGTGAATATCCTATGGATTTGAGGGTTTGAAACGTTACATTAAATTTTTTATAGTGAAAATTTTGCAATGGCTCAGTTTAGGATGATTCCAAAACCCTATCTTGTACAGGCTATATCTCTGAAATTATAAGGCCTCAGGAGCTGAATTTTGAATCCAATGTACCTTGATCTGTTTGCTAAATATCCTCAAAGCCATTCCTTCTGAAACGTTGTAGAAAACAATTTATAGCTAAAATGCCAATGTGTCTCAGATGTAGCATAAAAACGCCAAGACCTTGAGCTCTGATACCATATGTTAAGAACCAAATATCAATATAGAATAGAAAAAACTCAGAAAAAGTACTCAACACCTTGAAAAAGAGATAATTTTAGATAATAATCCTCTTCGAGGGGGCAACCTCCTTTTACCGCACTTATATGTTCAAGTACAAGATGATTCAAAATGAAAATGTCTCCTTGGTATATATAGGAGACTAAGAGGTATAATTACAACTAATGGCCTAAATATGACATAAATAAAATAACATTACTAATATAATATGCCCCAATTAAGGGGTAATGAGCCAATATTAGGGCTTAACAGAACTTAAGAAATCAGCCAGAAGAATCCAGAAAGATCGAAGAAAATATTGAATATCAAAAGTAGTATTTGGAAGCCAACATAGAAGCACAGAAGGAAGAAGCAGAAATGAGAGAGAAGATATTGATATTAAGGAAATAAATAATGATCTAAACCAACTTGAGGTAGAGTTTGGTCAAGAAGAGAAAGGACTTGAAGAAGAAATAAACACATTAAAAATTCAGCTTGAAGAAGCGAAAAGAATAGAAGAAGTCATGAAGTCTCATATAATGAGGAAACAAGAAATGGCTGAGAAGCTTGAAGAAGAATTTGTCACATTGAGAAGTAAAATTGCCAAGCTCAAGAAGAACGTTGAAGAGACAGAAACATCCACATCAGTTATAGAGAATGAAGAGAAGCACTCTAGGTTGCTAGAAAAGAAGAATGAAGAAAATAGAAAGAGTTATCCAGAAGTACACAAAGGAAGGAATCATGGTTAACCAAAATCTAAGAAAACTATTGAAGATACATCTTCAAGAAGACCATCCATGTTCAAGCCACAAAGAATCTTCAATCATGGTCATGATTAGTCAAGGAAAAAATTCAGAAGGACTACGCCACAAAGAAGATCATTCACTCCTAGGTATGCAAATTTATTTTATGGTCATTGTTTTAATTGTACTAACTTTGGACATAATGTTGCAGATTGCAAGGATTATAAAAGAAATGTTCAAGAAAGAAATGCCTATGTGGCCCACATAACATTGAATGTTACAAATGTCATAGTTGTGGACACATAGCTAGTGATTTTAGAAGCATGATCGATACTTCCATGAAAGAGAACAATGATATCAGATGTAAAAAAGTATGGATAATAAAACACTAAGAACATGTGAACAAAGACCAGGAACCAGAGATTGCAAGATTGGAAATAAAACGAGATGAAGAAAATTCTACAGAGAAAAAGAAAGATGTCAAATACATAAAGGTTTGGAAAACAACTAAAAGAAAAGAAGGACAGATAAATAAGGAACAGGTTCAAGATATTGTACTTTCAGGCATTGTAGTGAAAGATGAATCCACGGACAGAAAGAAAGATGTCAGAGCTTAGAGATATGATGAATCTACCAATGAAGATAATGATGAATACACATCAAAGCATGAATTTTCTGAGCCATCAGGCTTAGAGACTCCCAGGTAACATGAATATTAGATAGGGGGATTCTATGTGATAGGTGTGATAGACCGAAGAACCATCCTTCGAGCAGCTTGAAGATTTTGAATAGATAGATCCAGAGCAGTCAGTTAGTAGAAGTACAATCAATAGTAGTATTGAATACTTCATGATAGTACAGTGATAAATGGGTCAACATTATGGACAATGTGAAGTAGAGTCTTGGATAGTATGGACATAGATGGATTCATAAGAACACTTAGCAGGTTTGGATAAATATATGACAGTGGACGAGATCATGGATTCATATATTGGTTCAGAGAGTGGTTCAGAATCAAAGAAATATTATTATAATGGATGATAGTTACACAGGAAATGGCTCGAACAATGCTAATGGATTCAAAATTGACAGATATTTTTTGGACACATGCAGCGCATACAACAATTCACATTCAAAATAGATTAATGCTCATAAACAACAATGACGAAACTTCCTACGAGCTATGGAAAGGAAGACCAGTAAATGTGAAGCACTTCAGAGTATTTGGAAGCAAATGTTACATCAAAAGAGAAGATGGAAGAATGGGAAAGTTTGACTCTCGTGTGGACAAAGGAGTACTTGTTGGTTACTCAAGTACAAGGAAAACATACAAGTGTTACAATCTGAGGTTGAACAAAGTTGTGGAAAGAATCAATGTAACAATTGATGAAACAGGTGGACAAGAATTAAAGGAAGAAGAAAATGAACTAATGGAACAACTTTACGAAGAAGAAGCATATGATGAAGAACAAGTCTACATCGAAGAACCAGACAGATTTCAATTGTTAGATAACGCATATTACATGTGCAAATTGAAGAAGGCCTTATATGGTCTAAAACAGGCTCCTAGAGCATGGTACTCTAGACTAGATAAATACAGCAGACATGGTTCATAAAAGGAAGTGTAGACAACAACCTCTACATCAAGGTAACTCAAGATAGTATTTTATGAATTGGATTTTATGTCAATGATATTATTTTTGGAAGCAATGATGATGGGTTAAGACATAAATTTGCAAAGGATATGCAGAATGAATTTGAAATGCCATTACTTGGACAACTATCCTTCTTTTTGGGTCTTCATATACGTAAAAAAAACCAAGGAATTTTTATTTCTCAAACTAAGTATATCAGAGAAAGGACAAAGAGGTTCAGAATGAAAGATTGCAAACCAATTACCACTCCTATGAAAACCAATTGCAAGTTCAACAAAGATGATTATTCAAAGTCTAGAAACCAGAGTAATACAGGTCAATGATTGGTAGCTTACTATATGTGACAACATCCATTCCAGATGTAATTCAGGTAGTTGGACAGGTGTCACAATTTCAAGAAGCACCAAAGGAATCACATATCTTAGCAGTGAAGATGATTTTCAGGTATCTCAAAGGAACAAAAGAGTTTGGATTATGGTATCCTAAAGGAAAGGATATATCTCTTATTTCCTACACAGATGAAGATTGGGCAAGTTGCATTGATGACCGACGAAGCACCAATGGATCAACGTTCTACTTGGGTGAGTGTTTAGTATCTTGGATAAGCAAGAAACAATCATTAATATCTTTATCTATAGTCGAACCAGAGTATATTACAATATTAGGATGTTGTATACAGGTTCTATGGATGAAACAAACACTAACAAATATACATGTTGAGTATGATGAGCCCATTCCAATCTATTGTGATAATACAAGTGCCATCAGTATCTCAAATAACTCTGTGATGCACTCCAAGACAAAGAACATTCCAATCAAGTATCACTTTCTATGGGAACCGGTTGCAAATAAGAACATCAGAGTTGAATATGTGAGCACAAAAGAACAAGTGGTAGGCATATTTACAAAACCACTTCCATGGGAAGCCTTTGAGTATCTTCTCCAGAGACTCGGAGTAATTTCTACTCCAAAATGAAT
>SNQJ01S0180508.1:0-11540 GCA_010110895.2 Picea sitchensis | reverse complement strand
CTCCCTCCGTCTAACAAAGTCCATGCTTCCATCTGCATATTTATTGTCTTCTGCAATATATAATTGGCTCTCTTGTCTAACAGAGTCCATGCTTCTGTCTTTATTGTCTTCTACAAAACGTCATAAGTATTTTTCCAATCTCCTCTCGATTGCTGACTTCTTTCTATCTTTTCTTCTTCTAAGTCTCTTTATGATTGATTCGACTTATCTTGCAATAGCTTCCACATGATTTGTATTTCATCCTTTCATGTGTATTATCTAATGATATCCATTCTTATCTTGTTGTTCTTCCATAGGTATAGTTCTTCTTGGAACCCATTATCTTCCAAGAGATAGATATACAAGATATGTACAAAGATGATGCAAACAAGATATGTACAAGAAATAAGAAGATTTTTGTTACCTTTAGAAGAAGAAGTCTCTTCCATCCTGCTTAGTCTTCTTTGTAGGTTCCTTTTCTTCGATAATTGATGCTTCGTGTTTATCCTTCTTTTTCTTTAGCTCGGGACAATGATTCTTGTAGTGACCATACTTTCGACAGTTGAAGCATTGTACTTCCGAAATTTCTTTCTCTTGATTTGGCTTCTTCCTTGAACCAAACTTCCTTTTGTTCATGAAGTTCTTGAATCTTGTTGTGAAGGCTTGATCATCGTACTTATTTTGGGGTTTCTCTTTTGAACTGATCCTTGATTCTTCTTGAGCACAACAAGTCCAAAGTTCTTCAAATGTCAGATACTCCTTTCTTGTGTTCATGCTTGCGACAAATGCATCCCACATCTTGGGAAGACCATTGAGTACTATGTTTACCAACTCCTTCTCTGATATGATCTCTTCAATATCTTGTAGTTGATCTCTTAACTGAGAGATTCTCACAAAGTATGATGTTATGTTGTTGTCATCATTCATCTTCATGTCACGAAGCTCATTCTTGAGACTCATTACTTGTCCAATGTTTCTGACTGAGAAGAGATTTGTTAGGGCATCGTATATCTTCTTCGATGAGTAGAGATGGGAGATGTAGGGTATCAAGTGGTATTTTATAGATTCCACTATGATACTCATAGCATTGATATCACTGTCTTTGAACTTCTCCATAGCTGCAATGTTCTACGGTTCCTTCTCTTTTACTTCTTCAAAATCTGGCCTCACAATCTTTCCTTTCACAATATCCAACACTTTATTGTTGGCAAGGATGAGGTCAATCCTTGTCTTCCACGCTCTAAATTTAGAGGCTCCATCTAACTTGTTCTCTGACTTCATAGAATAAGTCATGGCTTCTTTGACTTGGTCAAACCCTAGATTTGACCATAAACTCAAACTTCATGTCTTGGCTTGCTGAGAGAATCAGGAGATGCGCTAGGCTAGAGCGTACTGATCTATCTGGCGGTTAGGTCAATACATTCACTTAAGGTGCCTCAACAAGAGGATTAAGGTTTCTGCAACTTCTCCTGCTAGTAACTCTAGTGACAGTGTCTTGGATGTTGCTTCTACTAGTAATGCTAGCGGTAGTTCCTTAGCGAGCTCAATATCCTAGCAGTTATGTTTCCTTCCAACATTTAGACTGAATGAAGGAGGTGCAGACCCATAAACTATTAGAATATGAAAGATGTGTGCTCATTTTACTATTGAAAATACCCTTGTCACCCAACCATAGGCCGAAGCCACCCTCCAAGCACCTTAACCTTGACAGAGAATCACTTCGAAAGAAAACCCTAGGCTAGATAGATAAACAAAGGGTAGCACACCTTTTCCCAAGGATATCACATCACAAAGATCTGATCAGATAGTCCAAACCCTAGCCAAGAGATAGTCCAAGTGTAACTGCTAGCTGCAGCAGCTACAATGACAACTCTTCTCCAAACCTGCACAGAAACTAGGCAACTGCAGTGCGCACAAGACTGGGCACTGCAATTATGAGACTACCTGCCAAAATGAGAACTGGCCTCCTGTATTTATACTAATTCTGGCTAATTGCCAGGGCCGACTTCTCATTCTGGGTATCTGTTTGTTCAGTATATAATATTATTTCTGGCCGACTTCTTCTCTTGGAGGCTAATGATCTAATATAAATTATCTCCTTGAGACGACAAGTCTTCTAGGGTTATTATCCAACTCATTAGGGTTTCTTCTTTCTTCCCAAAGTATTCTATCCTTGTCAAGTTTACACGTGGAGGTAAATACCTCCCGTAGCTACCATAATATCAATAGATATAACACTTGCATTTTATGGTGAAAAATGATTAAATTTCTCTATTACTGATTCACCCCCCCTCTCAGTAATCCAACATCAAATTCCTCCCTAACCGACTTCATCTCCTCATCAATGGCAGCCAACACAAATGTAGAAAAAAAATCAAGTGGATTATATCTTTCTATTGGTTTTATTACTTGTTTAAACCTCCTTACAACTGGAGTTGTCTATTTCAACTCTTCATATGATTCATTCGACTCATATGAATCATCTTCTTCATTTCTCAGATCAAACCTCACATTCTCTGGATCTTTCTCTATTTGAAACTCTTTAGATTTGGAATTTCCTCCAACTTCCATGACGACCACATCTCGATTGTACATTGTTTTCCTCGATGCAGAATCCCAAATCTTTTATATTTTCATTTAATTCTTATACCCAATGAAAATACAATTGATTGACTTATTTTCTATCGTGTTCCTCTTTTCCTTGGGAACATGCACAAATGTATCACAACCAAATACTTTGATATGTGAAAGAAAATGATTTTTACCAAACCATACCTCATGTGAATTCAAGTCAACTAGTGTTGATGAAGGAGACCTATTTACCAATTATTTTGTTGTATTGATTGCCTCTGCCCAAAATTATTGCATGATCACTTCACTATTGAGCATAATCCTCACCTTATCCATCAACGTATTGTTCATTATCGCAACAACACCATTTTATTGTGGGGTATATGGCATGGTATTTTGGCATGTTATACCACACTACTTGCAAAAATTCTCAAAGTCCTGTCAACAGAATTCACCACCATTGTTAATTCTCAACACCTTAATATTCTTATTTGTTTGATTTTCCACAAGAGATTTAAACTCTTTGAATTTCTCAAAAACCTATAATTTATTCCTCAAGAAATATATCCACGTATTCCTAGAAAATTCATCTATTAAAGAGACATTGCATAGGGATCCACTAAGTGAAGGGACTTGTACAGGCACAAACACATCACTATGAATTAATTCTAGAATCTTGTTTTCCCTTCTTACTCCAGATGGGAACCTAACCCAATTTTTTTTTCCATATATGTAGTGTTCAAAAGAATAAACTTCCAAATTACACTCTAGAAAACCTTCGACCATACCTTTTTTTTTCATGGTTTGAAGTCATTTTTCACCAATGTGTTCCATCCTCTAGTGTCATAACATGGTTAGGTTGACTTGATGAAGAACAGTTGATTTGTTTTGTATTGACTCAGCCCAATTTGAGTCGACTTTAGGAACAAAAATGATGTTTCATCCAGTTGAGTTGACATTCCCTAACAACTTGTATAGGGTTCCAATCCAAACTCCTTTCATTAAAACAATCACTCCCCTCGCCATTTTTCACAGATCCTTCTAAGATATAGTGTGCACACCTTCATCACTCATTTTGATAACATATATAATATTTCTTTCCAAATCTAGAATATGTAGGACACCTAAAAGGTTTCCACTCCTCCCATCCTACAATATTAGTTGGACTCTTCTCTATCCAACACTTTTGGTTGTTGATTTTTCCCCCAAGAACACATCTCCCCCTTCATATCTCTCATTTTTATAGAACCATTCTCTATGAGGTGTCATATGAAAGGACACTCTTGATTCAATCAACACAAATTTTTGTTCTGACTATGTACTAGTCAATGCTAAGTACACATCATCTCCTTTATATGAAGTAGTCTTTCTCTCAATCGATTACTTCTTGTCATATCCTATATTAAATTATATCACCTTCGAGTTGTAGTCACTTTGGTAATTCCTATCTCTACCACATTTCCATCATATTCTCATTGAATGAATCGGGTATTTAGATCTACCCTTTAGATTAGAGTTTCTACCAAATAATCTTCATTTGTCTCTATCGATCGGTCGACCTCTCACCATCAAGGCATATTTAGTCAATCCTTCCATGTCCTTTTGTCTCAATTCTTTTGATAATATAGATGCAACCACGGATTCTAGTGCTAGTGTGGTCAAATTACTCCCTATAGATATGACTAAGTTATCTTAGGAGTCTATAAAATAACAAAATAGGATAATACATTTCTCCTCCTCAATGATTTTAATATACACATACACCAATTGAATTATTACAATATTGAATGCATTCAGATTCTTTGTTACCAACCTCTCATCACTCATCCTCAGAACATACAATTTCTTTTGAAGGAACAACTTATTTACCAGGTATTTTGACTAGTACAAGATTCCCAACTTGTCCCATAGTCTCTTGGCCAAGTCTTCACCTAAGACATTCAACAAAACTGAATTTGCAAGGAAAAGTTGAATCATACCCCTTTCCCTTCTTTCAAGTTTCTCCCATTATTCCCTCAACATATTTGTTATAATGATACATGGGCTTACAGTTTCCCATTGTTCTCGATCTACAAGGAGATATTCAATTTTAAGATTCCAAAGCTCAAAATTTTGTCCATTGAATTTTTCAATCTCTATCTTCGAACTACTAGCCGTTATTTTAAGTAAAAATTTAAAGATCTCTTACTCACAACTCTCACTAGGCCTAGGTTTAGCTCAAATCCTAGATCTTCTTAACCTTTCTCTAATAGGAATTGTACAAAAAAATACAAATTAGCTCGGATACCATATGTTAGGAAATAAATATTTACACTAAACCAAATAGGAAAGAGAAGGCAGATTTAAACAAGAAAATGAATGACAAACACAATACTTAGAGATTTTTTTCTAGAAACCCAAATGGGAAAACCTACATTCCTTGAGCATATTTATCTCTTGTAGTCTTATTCACACAATGAATAAATAGCTACATTACTAACCTTGGTCTACAACTATGACACAATTTCCATCATACTCTCTTGCTTTACACAAGAAAAACCCTACAACTAATTTAGCTTATGTCTACATGACCAACAACAGTTCTCATGAACATAAAATTAATACACTTACAATGTGCCTTTTTTATAGGCTTTAGAACATGAAAAACCCTAAATCATGGTACCCCAAAACAATTACATATCCACACAGATAATTGGATTCAAATCCTACGAATATTCATATTTTTTTATAGTCGACTTCAGTAAGTTTACCAGTCAACTACAAATCAACCTCCAATAATTCTTCAGTTAGTTTCCACTCGACCTTATATCAACCTCCTATCAACCACTTCAACTTTGACATTCCCATCAATCACTTTGACTTCCAACTTCCTCATTGATCACTTCGACCTTGAATTAACCATAGACTCAACTTAACTCGTCAGTCGGCTTATCCCCAGTTGATCTACCTTGACTAGAAATTCAAATGGATATTATTTAACTACAATGAATATAACAACCCAAGAGTGTGCGCCTGAGAATCAAAAGCATCGATCCTCTTAAAAATATTATGCATTGGTTCTGTATTTTATGTTATATGAAACACCAATGATTTTTTTGTTAGTGTATGCACTGGTATGTGTTATTTGTGTATGAACCAATAATGCTCATATAAATACTACGCACCAGTGCTATTGTACTTAGTATGCACCAGAGCCTGTACTACCATGTGCACTCAAGCATAGTGAAATTTCGAATATTTTATATGAGATGTCAGTGCCAGTTTTTATAACTAAGTATTGATGCACATATTCTATATAAAGCACCAATTGATATATTATGTGTAAAGCATCGGTGCAACTTTTTATTATATGCACTGTAGTATTTTGAAACGATAAATATAATCAATTGTATGTCATGTCACTTATAGTAACAATATTTTTTCACAATTGTTAGCATCGGTGCACTTTCATTTAATTAATATGTATTGGTGCATATGCCTCAAAAAAATGCACCAATGACTATTTTATGGCACACTCCATTTAGTGAGTTCAAAATAATACAATGCATCTATATGTAGATATTTTAATTAATTATTTTTTTACAAATTTTTAATTAATCATCTCAAAATCAAATATTTTTTCTAAAAATATCTTTTTATATTTTTGCTGTTGTGTTTTGATATATTGATTACATTAATGTGTTATAAGAAAAATTACATCTCTATTATTTGTAACAATATAAATCATTCATATTTTAATTAATCAACAAAACAAGATTTGCAATAAAATTAGAAATCCATTTTATTATATATGAATAAGAGACCTATCGTCATACAAGATGAGATAATGTAAAGGTCCACAATAATCAAAATGAAACCAATATGTAATTTTTAAACTTAATGGTAACACGTCCTCATGCAATTGGGGCATTATGTCGAGTACATTAAACAAAATCCCTGATTTTTAGAGACAACTATTCCAAAACATACAAATTGCAGTAACATTCAGTTATGTTGATTGTCATTCATCACTTGAATTGTTATCATTGCTCGAGTTGTGTGCATGTATCATTTCTTCATCACATGTAGGCAACATTTAACTTTGGTTATTTAAACTAACATTTTCTTGATAGACTTGTTTTTTATGTTCCACATGTTCATGTTCCATCTACAAACATAGAAATAATGTAATAACTAATTTTACATTTATATATAATAGAATATACATAATTGCGTAAATAAAAAATATACAATAGAAACAAGTTATTCATAAACAATATACATGATTTCGAAGTCATGCTACATGTTGTGTCTCAAAATATCTTGTGTTGGCTACTCACCATACTTTATTTTTTCCATGTTTAATATGCCATGAAAAAACATAGTCAATATAATTAATATAAATGTTTATTATTGTTCCGTTAATTATAAAATAAGGGAAGTTAAACAACATAGCTACATAGAAATTGTTCAATTAAACCTTGATAATTCAACATATACTCACAACCCTCAATTAAACAAATGTTGATCAATTGTTCAATTGACTCTTCTTTGGATGCTAGCACCTATTAAAAGACATCCATGGACAAGTATAAATTAATTATATAAATTTAAAGATCACAACAAATATGAAATTTTAAGTAACACTGAAAACATAAGTACTCACAAAATTTGCAATCAACCTTTTCATTCCTTGTCATCATGTCTTATGTGTTGAATGTGTTCCATTTTTTTTTCTTTTCTGCAACAAAACAATTGAAAATTAGTATTTCATGCGACAATTAAATTTGATGTACTTAAAAAAATAAATGAATGATTACATACCTATGATGCACATTGTTGCTTGGATGCCTCCTCTGGTGATGAAATTATGTTCATTTTGTTTACATTATCCTTGTACATTTTTTTGGAAATCCCTACTAGCATGTATTGTCTTTCCTCTCACTTGTCACTTGAAATTTTCATAATCTTCCTAAAAAATGAAAAAAAAAAAACAATAATTTTGTTTTAAATGGACATGAAAGTAAATAAAGAAAAAAAAAATCATTTGGTAATTTTTGGAACATATTATAGAAAAACATATTTAATAATAATACATTTTGAATTATTATTTTATATTATTGTCAGTTTTTATTATCACAAGTCTCACAGATCACATCGACCATTGCTTAGGAAATGATTCTTGTAGTTTGTGTATAACCTGATTCTTAGAGTCATTGGATTGATTTTTGTATTGTAAGTTGAATGTATGTCTATACATTCTTTCCAATATATCCCTCAAATTCATAGAAGATTTTAGGGGCTATATATCGCCTATGGGCTAATTTTCCATGTTTTTTCCAAAAAAAAAGATTCATTAATTTCCATTTTTTCTAAAAGTGATTCACCCAAATTTTATAGAATAAATTTCTTTTACCTTAAAAATAGCCAAATTTTATAGAAATTATATAAAATCCTTATAAATTCAAATATTTTACAAATTATCACTAAACATTTTATACTTTGCATATTAAGGACAAGTAATATTTGCTAAGGTTTCTACATTCTAAGATAAATTTCCATCCTTAAAATTATCCCTACTCAAAGTTATATAAAATAATTTGCCCCTCTCATTAACTTCAAGAACCACTTTAGATGAACTAATGACCAAGATATCATCATCATTTGCATACTTCATATTTTTTGTCCTCTTAGGACAACATTTCATTCCCCCGCTATCGATCCCTACATAACATTATAAAATTGACATTGAGTGTTTATAACTTGTTAGCAGTTATTGTTAAGAAATTCATTTTTAGTAAAAATTCAAAGAAAAACTTCATGTTGATTACCTTTCAATCCACCTAATTCCTCTCTTTGGAACATGTCCATAAATCTTTTATGCTCTTTTTCACTTAGATTGTGAACTATCTTATCGATTTTCATCAAGTTTTTGCTCTGCATGACACACATTAACCAATACACATCACTAATTTAAACCTAAAGATAACTGAAATATATAATTAAAATTTTTAACAAAACTTAAAGAACTTGCCTCCTTCTCTTGTTGGGATGAGCTACCATCACACTCGTTGTAATAAGTTAATTTCCTTGAACATCTATCAGCCATCTTCTATAAAAAAAGGAATCACTAGATACAGAAATTATGAAATGATTTTACAAATTAATATGTCAGTGCGTATAATAAAAGAGTATGCCCCAGTACGCTCATCACAAGTATACATATTGGTTATCATTATTGCTTACTATGCACTATATAATATGTACACGTATGATACTAAATTCAATGATATTTATATTTAAACCAATCAGTGTTGTTGACATAAATATCCACCTCGATGCAACATTACGTACAATGTGCACCGATGAAACATTATTTTACAATGCACATTGGTGAGACATTAATGTACAGCGTGCATCACACACCACATAAGTGTTTTTGAAAAAAAAGTGACAGTGACAGGGTTTGGGATCTAATTCAATAAGTGGTACCATTCTAATGAATACTAAACACCCCATATACAAGTAAAAAAATCCTACAAAAATCTATATCTTAAAAAAACAAAAATCTCCTTATGAAATATAGAGTGGGGAACCAAGAAAAACAACAAGAAAGTTGTTATATTCTTTGCATGACTAGACCTATTGTCCATGTTGCATTAGGCATGCACAGGGGGTCATATGGGGGTGCGATCCCCCCTAAACAGGGGTTCGAGGGAAACACCCCTGGAAAAAAAAATTGGTGTTTTTTTGCGTCTGATTTTTAGTGGTTTTTCATCACATGATTTTTCGTTGATGGTTTTCTAATTCCGATTAAGGAATTAGGGTTGTTGACTAATCCGAGTCAATGGATTAGGGGTTTTGGATTCCATGGGATCCTATATATGTATTTTATTGTACACAATGAAGACATGATGAATAGAATATTAGATGTGTGTCTCTAAAAAGGTTTTTGGTTTTCTTAATTTGGGTTTCCAGGGTAAAATATTTGTGTAATATGTATGTGTGTGCCATTGTATCTTTTATATTTTTATTAATAATATTTTTACAGTAATTAATTGTAAAAGATTAATATTTATATTTGGTATCATATATATTATTGGCTTCAGGGGGACACATTTGTGTCTAATGGTTTGGCTCAGGTTTTTGGTAATCCTTGTAACAATGGGAGATATGTGGTATTGAATCTTTAGGTGGAAAAAAATGTTGAGAAATTCGAAAATAGAGATAGATAAATTGAAAGGGAAAAGTTTTGAGCTATGGAAGCTCAAGACAAAAAATCTATTTGTGGACAAAGATCAGTGGATTTTTGTGGATCTAAGTACTACACCTACATGAACGTCAACAAAAGACTAGGAAAAGTTGGAACAAAAGGTTAAGAGAACAATCTGATTATGTCTCTCAAATTCAATATTACTGAATATGTCAGGGGAAGATACAACCAAGGATTTATGGAATAAGTTGGGGAGTTTGTATCAATCTAAGTCCCTGGTAAATAAAATGTTCCTACAAAAGAATCTATATAACCTAAGGATGAAAGATGGAGACTTGGTGATGAAGCATCTGAAGGCATTCAATATAATGGTAATTCAGTTATTATCTATTGATATTAATATTTCTGATGAAGATAAGTGTATCAATTTATTGTGCTCTTTACTAGACTCATGGAATAGTCTGGTTGTGGCCATAGGTAGTAATACAACTACTTTAATTTTTTATGATGTGGTCTCATATTTTTTTATTGGAGGAGATGAGGTGGAAGAACATGGAAGGATAGAGTGCAGATGCATTATTTGAAAGAGGACTCTCCCATGAAATAAATAGATCTAATTCCTCAAGTGGTATTTCCAAATCTAAGGTAAGATTTAAATTTATTGGAAAGTTTGTAAAGGTATGCTAGAGATGCGGAAAGGAAGGTCGCTACAAGAAGCAATGTAGATCCAAAAGTACTAAAAGAGGGAAAGGATCTGAAGATGATCCTTCTATAGAAGAAAAAACCTCCATAGAAGGAGGGTGTTAGGACCACACAATGTACCTTTTTTCCCATACTTTTTGCCACCATTACACTCTTGTTTCACTCACATTTAAACTCATATTATCACTTTATCCTATCTTTCCAAAGGTATACACCATCTCTTCTCTTTACTATATGTTTAATCTATTTTGCATATAATTTTACATCACTCTCGTACTTAACCATTGATTAGAAATGTATAAGTGTTGAAACAGTTTGAACTGCAGATTAGCATTGAGGCCTGTTTCTGAAACAACAACTCACAGAAGCTGTTACATAGTCCGTGGTCGACGATGCTGAAACATAGAAGTTGTTACATAGTCCATGGTCAATGATGTTGAAACACAACGGAAGTTGTTACACAGTCCATGGTCAACGATGCTGAAACACAAAGGAAGTTGTTACACAGTCCATGGTCAACGATGTTGAACAACAACTCACACAGATTGACTACAACAACTGCACCGTGAGCCAAGCATCAACCATCGTTGCTGCCTGAGAAGTGCCAAAACAGTCAAAACGCAAATCCCGTGGCTGAAACAGCCCGCGATTTGTGATGCCAAAACAACATACAACAACAGTAACAAGAAACAAATAAAGAAGCTGTTACTCCAGCCGCAACAACAACACCTCACTCAACACTTGTAATAGCATTCTGTTGCGGGAGACTAGGATATCCTATTCTAGTTTAGAAAGTCGATCTGACTAAGAATAGGACTCAGATATACACCTGTGATTTGTTGATCAATTGTATCGAAGGGATTCTCCTCTTTAAATAAGAGGAAATCACCATTCGAGAGGATCTGCGGTTTTTGTACTAGGAAGGGTTTACAGAGAAGGACGTACTTCATTTCAGATTGTAATATGATACATTGATAGATGAATAAAAGACTGTTCTGAGCATTTCTCTCTAGCCTTTTCATTTCAGGGGAATATTGTGAGAAGGGAGGGCCCACCTTCTTCACAAGATTCACCCATTAGTTTTGTAGTGTGTTAG
>SNQJ01S0180507.1:23874-34867 GCA_010110895.2 Picea sitchensis | reverse complement strand
TTTTTAATGCCCTTTATCCTATGCTTTGACACATACAATCGAATGGTTCAAGGCATTAATGGTGTATTACATGATGGAGGATTTAATGATCTTCATTATCTCCCATGGGTATTACAACCATTGAGACCTTGCAAGCACAAGTGAACTGCAAATGGCATGAACTTGGAACAATGATATGTTGTCATCTAAATGGAGGTAGTGCAAAGTAACATAAATGGTTCATAATATCTATTTTAGTTTTGATCGAATGATTCACATTGAAGCATTTTTCATACTGGAACTCCCCTCAATGATGTTGTATGTAAAGTTCAATGTTTAAAGGGATGTTGTCATCTAAATAGAAGTAGGAAAAAGTGAAATAAATGGTTCAAAATATCTATCTCAATGTAGATCCAATGATGCTCATTACAACTTTCTTCAAATATGGAACAACATTCTTCAATAGGTATTCAAAGGGAGTGTGCATACATGTACAACGACATAGAGATCAATCACCAAAATTGTCACCTTCAACTATATGAACTTAAGGCTATCATGGTGTATGAAGACCAAAGGTACTTTGCCATATTTTCTATGAAGTGGTTGATGTGTATTGGTGGCTTTTAAGAGACTTATCTAGAGTCAACCATGCTAGATAACTTTCTACTTTTAACCTTCCCATAACCTATATGAGGTGGTAGAAGTGGATTAATAACTTTTATTTTTTTTATTATCTAAAGTCATTCACAATAAGTGGATTATTTCTTACTTTTAATCTTCCCATAACTCATGTAAAAAGAGACATCATAATCAATGCTCAAAATAAATCTATAAAATGTTATAGATTAAAATATACATTAATCTCGTGTTAATTAACATTTTTTTTCAATTTTTTTTTTCTTTATGCAAAACCATTTTTATAAATATTTCCCACTTTTAAAGAAATAAATTTAGTTTTATAAATTAAAATATAATTTTTCTATCATTCAAATCCAAAGAAATTCTGTGTTGACATTCCCAATAACATGTATGATAATTTCATACTATCAATTAGATGGGGACATTTATAAATTTAAATTTGTATTCACATGGCTCAAAGTCCATTTTTCTTTTTCTGCTCAAAATTATCAAAGCAAAGGACATGTTATCCCGTTTTCTAGGGATAACTAGGAGATCATGTCTCAGTGGGTCCTAGACATGGAGTACGAGTAGGATTGACTGAGCATGGCCCTAGATGACCCATCTTTCTTCTCGAGACTTGTCTTGTTAGCAACAACAACACCCATCACCTTGTCTTGGACTTGTTTTGGAAAAGACTCTTGCTCCATGAGTGATGGTCAATTACTATCTTGGTATGTGTCATTTTTTTTATCATTATAACCTTTAGATGACCAGCATCAAATTCCCTTTTTCATTTCTGTTGACTACTTGGATCTTACATTAACACTGACCATGGTTGGGGGATTGACAGTGTATAGCAAGCATGTACCCATGGGTTTTGGTTTGCCAGGTAGGGGAGTTTATGAAGAGCCATCATCGGCTCCCATCATATAATCACTTTTACATCTTATCTCCCACTCATCTGTCCCCGCTTCCCTAGTCCGGGCATTGGGATGATTTGTTTGTGGGGTTGCACCTTATCTGTTGGGAAGAAGGGGCTAAAAGCGAGAAAGCGGAGTTAATTAAGATAAAAGCTGTGTTTTTAAAGGTTAAAAGGAGGTGATGTCCTAGGCCTAGGTTATCACCTAGGGCCGTCCATCTTCTAAGGTTTTAGTGATAGAACCTTGCCATTACAACACTCTCCCTAACTTGATCCTCTTGTTTAGCTTAGCTTTTATGTGCTATCTGTTTTACTTTAGTTCTGACCCTAAAGAAGGAGGAAAAATTACGAGGCCACTTAGAAACACAGTGAGCCTCTTTCCCCTAGGGTTTTGATTCTAGGGCCTTGCCAGCCATCACTCTATAACCCTTCCCTCTTGTCTTTGGCCTTTCATTCCTTCAACCTTGCATCCTCTCCTTAATTAACTCCATCCATGACGATCTTAGACACACCTAGCGTTGAAGTGATATTAATCGAACAACCTCTCAAAACTTTCAAATTTGAAACCCTAACTAACTAGCTAACCCTAACTAGGGTGATGTCACACTTGGTTATTCCATATTGACACAATTTTTTTTGATGATAAACAATTAGATAATGGTTGAAAGCATTTGTTGAGTAAATGATTGATTAAATACATTATTAGCCACACCATCTTTATAGTTATTGATGAGTTGATACTTTCCATTGCTATATTGATAAAGCGTTGATCTCATTAAACATATATATTTGTTTCATTCTTATATATCGATGTCAAATAGTTACATGAAATTATATGCTTGAATTATAGCCCGCATATATTATTTTGCTATTGTCTTGCTTGTTTTTGGTAGGAGTGATCTCTCATTTGAATACCGCCCCATTTAATGTGATTAGCTGGGACTATCGACCTTAATTGGTAACGTACGAGGAGGAACTTTGAGCGACCTGTCTTTGGCCTCTTCAAAACCCGGGTTGCGAGGGGCGTCTCACAGGCTAACCTACCTAAATATAAAGAACCTCCCCCATTGAGGTGATATTGGGTTGGGTAGATTTCTATTCATGATTTAACTCTATCCTTTAGCCTTTTGACCTAGGTACAAATTGTGCGATAACATTTGACGCCAACTACTTAGGGAACAGGTCAATCTTCCCTCAAAATAATAAAATCTTCCGGTAAGCCTTGCCTCAAAGACCTTTTCTTACAAGCTTACACAGCTGACTCCACTAGGGTGTTTTCCCCTTTTTCTTTGGTAGTTTCAAATAAACCATCGGCAACTCCACAAACTAGAAGGAGATTCAACGATCCTCCTTTGTCTTTCAGAAGAAAGCCTCCCTTAAAATTCTCCTTTTATGCAAATCACTTTTTGGGAAGAGCCTTGCTTTAAGAATCATGTCTACCTCTCGGACCGCTACAACAAACCCAGTCAACAATCAAAGACAATGGTCATCTACCCTTTTTAGGCCATTAAACATGTCATCCATACACGGCTATCCTAGGCAAATGCCACCCAAGTATGAGAAGTTGTTGCCTAGTTTACGATGCCCGTGCCATCGATTGCCGAAGAGCATATGAGTAGCTTTTGGGCATTCTTTCAACTTCACCCCATCCCGGTGATAATCTCTTGAGAAGATTTGGTCATGAAGTTATTCTCCACTACTCTTTATGATGCCTCAATTTGGTACCTAAGCCTCTTCGATGGAAGCATCAAGACCATGGATAGCAGACTTGAAGAGGCCTTTCTCAAAAGATGGGTATCAAAGAAGACCCTAATGTGCTTCTACGAGTGAATAGCCTTGCTAAATATGAGAATGAGTCCATTTGGGAATTTCACACCAGGTTCGAGACATTGCTCTAGAGAATTCCCGCAAGCCATCACCAGAAAGATGATTACCTTGTTCATATTTATACCACTAGATCCTTTCAATGGCCAGTTAGGGTATCTTCTTAGATACAAAAACCCCCATTCCATTCAAGAATCCCAAGAGGCACAAGCCACTAATATAGAAGGAAACCTCCTTTCATATAAGATTGATCCCTTTGTTATTGTTAACCCTAGGGGAGGCCAGACACCAAGCGTAAAATAGTACACAATCTGCGGGTCTGCCAGATCTTTGCACCGGTATCAACAAATTACAAGCCTCCATGGATGGCATCATAAAGAATCAATAAGAAATGATGGCCCGGGATGGAGTCAGGACTTGAGAGATCTCAAACTCAAGCACCTAGACCTCCGTTCAAGGGGCAATTCTAGGAAAGGGAACCAATTTTACAAGACCTTGGCCCCTACAAACATTATTGATGAAAATCCCTGGTGCACAGGTCTGATGAAACACATTGGGACATGAATCTCATATAGCGGTAACAACAAGTCCTTTGTTTCATGAACTTTCCTCGGATAAATATCACGGATATAGAACATCAACAAGCCTTGAAAGAAACCTTGAGGCTGACAAGGATGGTGGTACTAAACAACTTGGACCAGGAATCCACCGAGAAAAGATAAAGAAGCGGGAAGTTGGTTATCTGAGAAGGAGGAAGAATGAAACAACCTACTGCTGATCAACCGAAACCCTTGCCTCTTGAGGTGCTGTTTCTATCAAAGGCGGTAAGGTTGACCTTAACTTTGATTTTGAAGGGGTGTTATCAAAGATGCATGTGAATGTTCCCCCTAAGAGAAGCAATCAAGATCCCATCCATCAAAGAACACTTTGATACCTTCTTTTCGGGATCGGATGAACCCATGGACCACTTATTATGTTTTAGTACGACCATTTTAGGGTCCGGTATGGTGAAAACCCTCCCTTCTTCATGAACCTATGGACCCCCCTATTATGTTGCAAGCTGACCATTTCAAGGTCCAGTATGGTGAAAACCCTCCCTTCTTCATGACTTTAACAATGAACAACAAATATCTTAACAATTGCATGCTAGATACAGGTGTTGGTGCTAACACGGTGTCTCTTAAAGTCATGCAAAAAATGGGCTTGAAGGTCACTAGGCCTTACATAAATGTGTGTGGTTTCGAATCTAAAGCAATACCCACACATGGGGTGGTTGAAAATGTTGAAGTGCACTTAAAAGAATACCCCGAAAAAATAGTCCACATTGACATTATAGTGGTTGATGTCCCAGATGTGTGGGGAATGTTGTTATCTAGGAAGTTTGGTGCAATGATAGGTGGTTCCCTTGAGATGGACCTCACCTTTTTGCGATTACCTTTGAAAGATGGAATGACGGGACGTCTACTTAATGTGCCAATAACTGGGGACCATGTGCAAGATATTGTTCATCCCGCCAAAAATGATAAAACACAGGACGATATGGTACAAACTCTTCAAAAATATTCTCCAGAAGACATGCCCTTTGCAATAGAAGAAGATTTTGATCAGATCAAATGGCCCAAGAAAGAAGAATACCAACAAATTCTAGATGAATTCAAGAACAAAGAAGTTGGGACAGTGAAAATATTAAAGAAGAATGAAGATGACGTACAAATCCGCCCGTCTCAATAAGAAGTCTTCATAGCAGAAGCCCACCCACCTCCCTCAGGACAATACACCAGGGTTGTTCAGGGAATGACCAAATACAAAGTCAGAAAGTATAAGGAGGGAGATATGGTATGGATGTGGGACACTCATAAAGGATAGCCAACGAATGTAAAAGGAAGCACACAGTGGTGGCTCAGACCCTTCAAAGTTGGAATGGAATCAGTTGATAACTTGTACTATCTGTCCACTTTGGAAGGAAGAAGGCGCCCATTACCCATCAACGAGCACCTCCTCAAACCCCACCAAGGTGGTGGGACCTGACTCCTCAGGTAAGTATAGGTAGGTAGGCATTTTCTGTGTGTTATACCATTTTCATTTCATGTTAGTTTGCTTTCACACTTGCATATTGATTGTTTTATTTTAGTTATATATATATATGTGTGTGTTGCGGGGTGGAAATACCACCCCACCTTTGTTACTGATTCCTTTTTTGAGTCTAAGCAGGTCTGCAGGTTATGCCAGAGATGCTGAGGTTCTCATGCGCTCTATGGTGAGCACATGTCCCCGAGTTGGAGCCAGATGTTATCCCCGTTTTCTAGGGATAACTAGGAGATCATGTCTCGAGGCCCACGGGTCCTAGACATGGAGTACCGAGAGCAGGATTGACCTGAGCATGGCCCTGGAGGACCCATCTTTCTTCTCCTTCATCAGACTTGTCTTGTCAGCAGCAACAACACCCATCACCTTCGCCTTGGACTTGTATCGGAAAAGACTCTTGCTCCATGAGGTAATTGGTCTAGGTATCATGGTATGTGTCATTTTTTATCATTATAACCTTTAGATATGTGCATCAAATTCCTTTTATTTCTTACAACTGCTTGGATCTTACATTAACCCACTTGACCATGGTTGGGGGGATTGATAATGTATCCTAGCAAGCCCGTACCCATAGGTTTTGGTTTTCCACTGGGGGGATTTTTGAAGATCCATCGTCTGCTCCCATCATATCATCACTTTTACATCTTATCTCCCACTCATTTGTCCCTTTCCCCTAGTCCGAGCATTAGGATGATCTGTTTATGTGGTTGCACCTTATCTCGTGGGAAAAAGGGGCTAAAAGCCCAAAAGGTAAAAGCAACTGGTAAAAGATAAAAGCCATAAAAAATGAAACCTAGAGATGCCTCGCCCAGGGATCCCCGAGAAGGTAATAAAAATCCTCTCAGCAAGAAATAAGAGGGACCCGAAGAAAAATAACAAAAACAAGACCTAACCAAGAGGACATGGGATCTCATCACGAGCCAATATATTATGTTCATGGGCACCTTGCAGTATGAAATTGCCATTACCTGGTTACCATGCCAGGGCAGTGACCTTTGGTTGCATGGCCAAGGGAAAGGGTGTCTCATCACGAGCCAACCTTATCATCTCTGTGAAAGTGCTTGTGGGTAACACTGTCAGCTCTGGTCACCACACTAAGGCAGTGTCCTCTAGTTAGTCCTTGAAATAAAAAGAAAAAATCAATAAAGAAAAGAAAGAATAAAGGCAATAAAGGGCTTGGAAAGAATTACATCCATGACGGGTACAACTCGCCTTCTACAAAGGCACCCATAAGTAATATCATGCATCCCTGTCTTTCACTCTGCCCGTATGTCTGGACATCCCTTGACCACATCACCTCGTTTTACATGGTTCAGATGAAACCCTTTGGTGACTTTTCTTTACTTATGGATGCTAGCCCAATAGGGTATCTTGTCCCTCTTTTCAACCTTGTATTGTAGGCTTTTGTAGGGTCTTTGAGCTATTGATTGATATATCAGGGGTTTTGTGCATATATTTGATAAAATTAATGATGAAATGTGATTGACATTGCTATGATCCCTATGACTAATGAGCCCATGGAGGGCGAAGTTTTTGATGTGCAGGACCATGCCCGATGGAAAGGTACCAGTTGGACCGGTACACATGGGGAGATGATCAGCTCAGACCTCCATGGTGCTAAAGAGCCCATCAGATGGTTGTTGGGACCCCATCAAGGGCAGAGACAGGACAATGATTGGTTGAGCTCTTGCACATGAGAAGAAGAAGGATGTTCCATCCAGGACACTTTGGCAGAGCCCAGCCCTGGGGGGTTGACCCTTTTCAGATGGAGCATTTCCCTTTGATGACCAGGACGTCAGCCAAGAGGCTTTGACGTCACCTTGAGCGTGTGGAAGTTTGACAGGACGACTGTCACGTGTGGCAGCTTGGAGGAGCCCAGGAAGGGCTAACGTTTGACTTATGGATGCTGGACTAGCCCCAAAAGGGCCTAACGTCTCCCTCAGGAGGGCTTGACGTCTCATATTTTTCTCATTTAGGGTTTTAGAAAACAGTTTAATGTAAAAACAATATGATTTGGTTTGTAGCCTTGTCGACTATTTTTAATGACCTAATTTTAATTATAGGTCATGATACACTATATATTGAGGATGTTTTTCCCTCATTTGAACATAACACACAACTCACTCTCTTGTGAGGTCTGATTTTTGTGCCATACTTGGGTATTTGGTCTTTTAAAGTGAGGCGCAATAGTTGATGGAAGGATTTTCTTGGCATGTTTGGCATTTCTCTTGAAGGAAGGTTTACAACTAGGGTTTGCATATGCTTTTCATCATGATATGTAAGTGTTTTTCTTACAAAACTTCTTAATTGAATGGTTGTAGGTTTATATTCTTGCATTTACTTATAAATTTGCTGATTTTAAAACCCTAGGTGACAAGCACACAAGTACGTCCTTGTTTCATGTCCCCTTAGAGAGAAATATTTAGCCATTGAACAAGGAAGAAAGAGCCTAGCCTTTGCTACACTCTTTTCACTTCTTCCCCTTGTGCTAGCTGTTATTTTAAAAGGTTAAAAAGGAGGTGACATCCTAGGCCTAGGTTATCCACACCTAGGGCCATCCATCTTCTAGGGTTTGGTGATAGAGCCTTGCCATTGCAACACTCTCCCTCACCCCACTCTCTTGTTTTAGCTTATCTTTTATGATAGCCGTTTTGCCAAGTTTGACCTAAAGAAGGAGGAAAGAGCACAAGGCCTTGCTTAAGCAACCCCAGAGTGAGCCTCTTTCCCCTAGGGTTTTGATTCTAGGGCCCTGTCATTGCAACACTCTAGAACCCTTCCCTCTTGTCNCTCCTTAATTGACTCCATCTACCCTTAGGCACTGATCTTAGACACACAACGTTGAAGTGATAATGCTCAAACAACCTCTCATACATTATTAGCCACATCATCTTAATAGTTATTGATGAATTGATACTTTTCCATTTCTATATTGATAAAACATTGATCTCATTAATATCTGTTGTTTCATTGCTTATATATCAATGTCAGATAGTTACATGAAGTACTAACCCACTGGATTATAGCCTGCATATATTCTTTTGCTATTGTCTTGTTCTGGGCATGTGATCTCATTTGGGCATACACTTCATTTATTGGCTGATTAGCCGGACTATCTGACCTTGGTGGTAACCTATGAGGAGGAACTTTTGCTTTGACCTCTATCTTTGGCCTCTTCAAAACCCCAGGTTGTCGAGGACGTCTCCCCTAGGCTAACCTCCCTAAATAGAAAGAACCTCCCCATTGAGGTGACATTGGGTGGGGTAGGTTCCTGTTACGCCAGTTTGGCCCCTATCCTTTAGCCTTTTGACCTAGCTACAAACTGTGCGATAACAGGACAAAAAAAGTGCGTCTTCCCACACAGAATTAATTATTGGTTTTCTGCTCAAAACCTCATAGCAAAAGGCAAAAAAAATAGGTATCAACCTCAAACCTTAATTCACATGTTTAAAGATTCGTGTATTCCCACGGGGATTAATCTTTTGTTTTTTCTGCTTAAAGTTTCAAGGCCAAAGGATTAAAAAGCAAGACCGCGTCTTCCCACTTGAATTAATCTTTTGGTTTTTTGCTCAAAACGTTAGAGAAAAAGAAAAAGAAAAGGTCTTCTCAAAACGTTAGAGAAAAAGAAAAAGAAAAGGTAAGGTTTCAACATCAAACCTTAATTCAAATGTTTAAAGATTTGTGTCTTCCCATGTGGGATTATCTTTTGTTTTCTCTCAAAGTCTCAAGGCTATGTTTTCTAGTTCAAAGTCTCAAGGCCCAAGGATAAAAAAATAAGAGTGTCTTCTCACTCGGAATTCATCTTTCTGTTTTCTGCTCAAAATAAAAAATCAAAAGGAATAAATAAATAAGGTATCAACATCAAACCTTAAATTATTCATATAACCAGTTCCTTAATTCACATGCATGAGAATTTCATTGGGAATTATAACAGAAGGAACTGCGGATATTGAATAGTATTCCTAAAGAGAGAGGGAAATTGTTGCTTGCCCATTTGCATATTCAAAATTCGAATTTCAGGCACACTCTTTCATCCACCAATCACAATAAATTAAGACGCTTTGAATTGAATGTCTAGGACAACAGGTCAGATAGATGATGAGGTCAACAGGCAGGGCAGTGCGGTCCCGGGTGGTATTTTGGAGCAAATGGCTCATGTCCATTATGCCCATCAATTATGGTCATAGAACCTGCATTTGCCCACTTTGTACTTTTTATGGCCTAAGAAACCATGCACTAAACCAATCATTAGCTTAGTGCATGGTGGATAAGGTTTGCCACGAGGAATAACTTCATATTTAGAAATTTGAGATGCACCATGAGGTTCGGAAGCTAAGACGGGATCCTTAAGTGCAACTCACCTTCATCATGGTTCAATGAAAGGTTGTTTATGTTAAACCAATGTTTTTATTTTTATTTTTATTTTTAACTTTGTAAATGTGAGATGGATATAAAATATAAAAATATAATATTAAATATGTTTAAATATATAATTATTTATGTGAATTTAATATATATATATATATATATATATATATATATATATATGGTTTTGTAACTGAGAAATGTATGTAAAATAGATAAAAGATAATATTAAATATGGTTAATTGTATAGTAACTAGTTATTTGTGTGAATTTAAAAAAAAAAATATTTTTTATTTTATAATTTTGAAATGTATTAAAAGTATTGGGGTTACACTTAAATTTATTCTTTTTATATGTTTGATTCATAGTTCTTTTAATTTTGGCTCTCTAATTATGTGGAATCAATCCCAAAGTTCCTTTTGACCTCAAGGATAATCACTACTTCGTGTAACTATAATTTTGAGTTACATATAAAATGTAAAAGTATAATATTATATATTTTTAATGTATTTTTTTAATTGTGTATTATTATATGTATGTGTTATTAACATCTTTTCATTTAAAATATTTAACTTTTCTATATAATAAATAAGTAAATATAATATATATAAATAAAATTCACTTTAGGGGCATAACCTTGTTTATGGTGTTATTTTTGAAGAATTTGGTACAAGCCACTCATTGTTTCAATGATTTTTCATGCGGCGATAATGATACACATGATTAGATGGATGAACAACTCACAAAGTGGTTTTCTTAGATATCCATATCTTACTCTCAAATCTTCTATGGAGTAGGTAGAACATGAGATAGAATCATGTTGGTATGTAAGGGCATCATCATTACTTCACTTCATTGACCTTGATACTAACGAACCACCCTTGCATAGCTTTTCAATGGATGTTCATGATCTCTCCAAGGGTGAGATAAACAAGGGTGTTTGCATTGAGATTTATATAGCCTACTTTTGGTCCACATGGCCTAAACCAAGAGAGTTGATTTCTCCTAAACTTTAGCACTATACATACTTGTATCTCTAATACAATGATGGGCTCATCATCTCCCAAGGTACACCAAACTCCAATTACCTTGCAGTGTGAAGGTATCTCTTGCCCTGCTTAGAGTTTGCTCCCGCTAGCTTCACATTGAGACAAATCACCATACTTCTTAGGAGCATCATATTTTCCAAATATGCTCCTTAGA
>SNQJ01S0180507.1:0-12421 GCA_010110895.2 Picea sitchensis | reverse complement strand
TGTCATATACATGAGACAGTAATTTATAGAATATTATAACATTGTATGAACTGAGTTGCCCTGAGGGGAAACCAGCTCAGCCACCCGAACTGCTTCATAACTGAAGTGTAGACTGTTACTAACGTAAAAAGAGTTCAAAATTGTGGCCCGTAAGGGTGGCCATTACAAGTGTGCAAAGTGTAGATAGCATAACTATAGTAGCCATGGACAAATGCATGAAGAGTCGACATGCAGATGACAAAATAACAGAGGAAAACAATAGACAGATCACCGGTATGGGTTGTAGTGTCGCGACAGGGCCATGCAGCAGGCGGAAAATTTTGTCTCACTAAGAGGAGGCGGCTCCTCATTGACTGGTGTCCGGTTCAGTTGCATGGTGTTGTCCGTTTGTGATGGCACGTGCTCTTTCTTTTGTTCTAGTGCTAACACTGGTTCGGAGGTTGTTGCTAGTTGGGTTGTTGCTGCTTGGCCTACCTCTGGTGGGAGGTGATCAGTATCCTGTAACGTGGAGAGCAATTGCAGAAGTTGAGAGGCTTTGTTGTCGAGGGCCTCTAGGCAGAACTAGAGGTCATCCATGTTTCGACGCAGGTCGAACACCAAGATCTGCACCAGGGCAAGGGACGCAGTAAGGGGCGGGAGAGAAGCGGGAATTTGAGTGGACTGTGGCAGAGATGAGGAGGAGGTGGCTGAAGAGGAGGAGGATAGCAGTGAGGGAGTAGGCGAGGGACGAATGACCAGGCGGGGCCGATTTGGCTGGCAGGCCGACCCGCGTTTCGACTTCCCTCATAGTCGGGGCTTTTGTTGTTCTATGGTCTACAAATAGCACAAACACTTCCACGATATACAAATTGACAAACGGTCCTGAGGATTATTTGAATTTTTGGATCGCGGGTTCTGGGGCTGCCATGCTGAAAATCGGGCTTTTGTTGTTACCATAATAAGTTTTCCTTTTTACATATGCTGGTGGACAAAAAAAGAAAAAACAATAGTACTGACATCTGTTACATAGGGTAGTGAACATAAGTATGAAAACAATGGCATTCCCGAATTAGTTTTCTTAAAAAGAGTGAGTTCTTGACTTAGCTAGTTTTTGGATCGCGGGTTGTCAGGATGGGGACTTATTGTTCCATGGTCTACAAATAGCACATAGACTTCCGCGATATACAAATTGACAAGCAGTTTTGCGGACTAGTTGAATTTTTTGATCGCGGGTTGTCGGGCTAAAAATCGGGCTTCTGTTGTTCCGTGGTCTACAAAATAAAATATGTGACTCGATGAAGTAGATATATAGAGCATGCACGGAAGATTTATCCTGGGTTGTCGGGTTTGTGGGCTGAAAATTGTGCTTGTGTTGTTCTATTGCCTATAAATAGCATCGAGAGTTTCGCGATATACAAATTGAGAAGTTGTTATGCAAACTATTTGAAATTTATGGATCGCGGGTTGTCGGACGGGCGGACTGCAAATTGGGCATCGGTTGTTCTGTGGTCTACCAATAGCACCTAGATTTCTGTGATATACATATTGACATTCGGACTTGCGGATTACCTGAATTTGAAGTCGCTCGTGTTGAATAAGCAAATTGAAATAATAAACTGAATAACTTATTTTTGTATCGATAAAATAATTTATAATTAAATAAAGCAAGTTTAGCATTCTGATATCAGTTTTCCTTTTTACATATGCTGGTGGAAAAAAAAAAAGAAAAAAAAATAGTATTGATGTCTGTTACATAGGCTGGTGAACATAAGCATGAAAAAAATTGCGTTGCGGAATTAGGCGAGTTATCGGGTTGCGGACCTTAAATGCGGGATTTTGTTGTTCCTTGTGCTACAAATAACAAGTAGAGTTCCACAATATACATATTGACAATCAGACTTGTGGAGTATTTGAATTTGGAGAGGCTAGTGTCGAATAAGCAAATTGAAATAATAAACTCAATAACTTATTTTAATATCAATAAAATCGTTTATAATTAATTAAAACAAGTTTAGCATTTCTGAATTAGTTTTTCTTTTTACATATGCTGGTGGACAAAGAAAGGAAAAAAACATAGTAGTGATGTCTGTTACATAGGCTGGTTAACATAAGCATGAAAAAAAAAAAAACGTTCCCGAATTAGTTTCTTTAAAAGAGCGGGTTCTTGAGTTGACCAGTTTTTGGATTGCGGGTCCGTGTCCTACAAATAGCACCGACAGTTCCGCGATATACAAATTGACAATTGGAGTTGCAGACTATTTGAATTTTAAGGGGCTTGTGTTCAAAAAATTTAGCATTTGCGGATCAGTTTTTTTTACATAGGCATACAAGGCGGTCGACAAAAGGACCAAATAGATAGCATTCGCAAATTAGTTCTCTTTAAAACAGGCACTCATCGACACAAGAAACTGAAATTTACGAAATTATAGGTTCGTGGAGACCATAAACTATACATAGCAAATACGTAACTATGTGTACATACTCTCTATGAAATTTTACGAACACATAAAAGCAAGAAAAAAACTAGCATTCCCGAATTAGAGCATGGAGGGAACCCTGAATTGAAACTTGTCCAATTTTTGGATCGCGAGTTCTCAGGTTGGGGACCTAAAAATGGAGATTTTGTTGTTCCATGTCCTACTGCAAATGTCTGTTACAAAGGGTGGTGGACAAAAGGACCAAATAAATAGCATTCCCGAATTAGTTTTCTTTAAAACACTGGCTATTGGATACAAGAAATTGAAATGTATCAAATTATAGGTTCCTGGAGAGCATAAATTACACATACCAAATATGCAATTTTTTAAATACCACCCACAGTTCGGCGATATACAAATTGAGAAGCGGATTTGCGAACTATTTAAATTTTAAGGGCTTTTGTGGAAAAAGTATGAAGCACAGGTGATAAAGATCCAACAAATGACATATTGTCTAGACGTTTGAGTTCAAAAAAAGTAGCGAACACAATTTCATGACATTTATATAAAAAATAATGAAACCTATTAGATATTCCTGGAAATTTAAAGAAACACACACACACACACACACATATATGAAAGATGATATCTCAAATTTGAGTCAGTGATTTATTTCATACTTTATTTTGAAAATAACCAAGCTGGAAAAAAGATGCATAGGACAAAAAGAGAATTGAGATAAATTAAATAGAATGTCTTCACATTCAGCATGGCTGAAGATAAAAATCCAGGAACACGTAAATATATAAGCAGACAAAGGAATAGTTTTATTTGGAGTATATGAAAAAAGTAATAGTTTGTTACATATCCCTAGAAATGTAAATGTGTTTGTCATATAGACTAGGATTGGGGCTCTGTTGGAAGCGAATATATAATTATCATTTTTGCAAAGCTGCCTACAGGGTCTATGAAATTTTACTACTCTTCATAAGCATTTCTCTAAACGACAGTTGTAAATCGTCGCATTTTACCTATCATCTATTCATACATTCGTTTTCATGACTGAAAGCATGAAAAATCGCAACTATCATTATCATTATGTTTTGAAAATTTCATTGAAAGCATATCGTTTATTACAGAATTACGATTTCTTGCTATGAACATGTTGCTCTCATTGTTTGTGATATTTTCGATTCTAAGAGTGCCTAAGAAACTTATGGTTGTTTGAATGAAAGACCCCCATCAATTGGTATTTGATTTTTGTATCGATTTTGGTTTGATGTTTGATCATAGCTCTTTCACGAAACCTTTGGCCATTCAATTTTTGTAAATCAACTATCTTGGCAATTAAACTTGGATGCACGCACAATGTTTTAAAGTACTCTGTCCTAGCATGTACCCAATGCCAAGGTGGCACACGTAGTATAGAATGCCATTACTCCTAAGCATGGTCTCAGGCTTCATGATTTTGCTTGCACGCATTGTGATTAACACATCTGCCCATTGTTTGAGTCATCATAGCTTGCATTGATAAGGCTCGGGGTTATGGCTCTGTGGCATTTTTCCAAACCCTACCTATGTATCATGTGTTAACAACCCAGCCATTCGGCATGGCTCCAGTAGTAAGGGTCAAACCAAACGGCGTCCAGACTCTGCTTTCGTATGATAACGCTAGGGAGGATTTGGAAAGGAATGGTTGGCGTTTGTTCATCGAAAAATTTCAAGGTTTTAACCTCCAGGTCGCCCAAGAGTTTGCCTTAACCTTTGATGGTTGTAGGGAAAAAATTAGTGATGTGCAGTTAGAAGTGACAAAAGAGTTCTTAAGCCAAGCCACAGGATTGCCAGCAATTGGTCAGAAATGGTTCAAGAATGCGAAAGTGGAGGAGGTCCCCTGGATGTTACTATTTACCTTACGAAAAATAGCCAGCTGTGATCGAGGTATGCCGATTTCATTCTTGAAACCTAGATGGCATGATTTACTTGTTGTAGTGAAGCAATTCATCACTTGTGAGGGTTGAGTCGAACTGGTTTTCCTATATCATCTATGCCTCCTTATGAGTTTTATTGGTTTTCCATTGAATATGCCTTACTACCTACTCAGAAGTATGTATAAAATGGGTAAACGGTTTAGGAAACAGAGGTCTGATTCGAGTTTATTTCATCATGGTCTAATTAAAATCATCCTTATGCACCAGTTAAAGTCACAAAATGATTGTTGGGATGTGTTCATTTCACGTAATGGTTTTGGTAACCGTGAGTTAGGACAGGTAGATAAACCGATCATTGTTGAAACCCTTGTGAACCCTATAGCCTCTTCTCCACCACTCCAGACCTATGATTTTTCCCCTAATAATGAACCCTCGAGCTACCCTAATGTCATTCAACAAGACAGTCAGTCGGTTTCACATCCAAAGGATAGCACTAAAACTGTTAAGAAGCCTACAAGGAAGAAGCTAAAAGGTAGTGTTGATCTCAATTTCAAGAACAAGAGGGCTGGTCATTTGATTTCTCGATGTGCTCAAAATAAAATGAAACCCCGTGTAGAAACAATCAACACAATTGAAGTGAGTGAAGACTCAGACCCAAACCCCAAACCCAACCTTTTCAACAAAAGTTAAGGAAAATGCACCCAAAACTCGAACCAACGATCAAGAAGGAATTAAACAAACTCTTGAACGCTAAAATAATCTTCCCAGTTAGGCACACACAATGGGTCTCTAATATTGTCCTTGTCGAAAAGAAGAGTGGTGAAATCCGACTATGTGTCAATTTCCAAAATCTTAACCGAGCATCTGATAAAGACAACTACCCTATCCCTCCCATGGAATAGATCCTTCAACAGGTATCTGGTTCTGAAAGATTATCCTTGTTGGATGGTTTTTCAAGGTATAACCAAGTCCTTATGTCCCCCTCAGACCAGCTCAAAACTACTTTCCATACCCCATGGGGCACTTATGCTTATAGAAATATGCCCTTTGGACTTATAAACGTCGGTGCCACTTTTCAGAGAGCGATGGACATCGTTTTCCACGGCTTAATCAATTAATTGATAGTAGTTTAACTGGATGACGTCACTATCTTCTCGAAAAATAAAGAAGATCATCTAGCTCATTTAAGATCTGTTCTACAGCGATGTCGTAAGTACAACATTTCTTTAAATCCTAAAAAATCTGTCTTCATAGTAGAACAAGGTAAGCTCCTCGAATTCATTGTATCGAATGAAGGGATGATTATCGACCCTGAAAGAACCCAAGTCATTTTGAAACTGCCCCCTCCCTCTTCAAAAAAGTCCATGCAATCCTTCTTAGGTCAGATAAACTTTGTTAGGAGATTCGTCCCCAACTTTTCAAAAATGGTGAGACCATTACAAAACTTAATAAAAAAGGATGTACAATACCATTGGGGACCTTTAGAAAGTCAGGCTTTTGATTCAATAAAAAAGGCCATAATAGACTCTCCTTCTCTAATGAGCCCTGATTTTTTGCAAGACTTCACCCTCTACACGTTTGCCTCTGACCGATCTTACGTTGCTATCCTAACTCAAAAGAACGCTGAAAACAACGAAGTCCCAATTGCCTTTATGAGCTCAGTCTTCAAGGGGGCAGAACTTAATTACCCAGCAGTTGATCAACAAGCCTGTGTTGTTTTTAAAGCAGTAAAACACTTTCGGTCTTATCTGTTGAAATCTAGGAAGAAAATCATTGTCCCTTACCCGGCTGTCAGAAATTTGTTAGTACAGAAAGAACTAGGCGAAAAAAGAGAAAAATGGGTCACATCCTTACAAGAATATGACATAGAAATCACCCCAGCACAAATTGTAAGAGGCCAAGGTCTATGCAAGTTGGTCACCAATTCAGTTGTAGGATAGCAAGAAGAAACCGATATGTTAAATCCAGATCAGCACAATCAAAATCAAATCTGTTGTGCATAAAACCCTGTTAGTTCCTGGTACGACGACATCAAATTTTGTTTTATACACGGATCAGCTCCCCGTCACCTTGATCCCACAAAAAGGAGAGAACTAAGATTAAAATCTGCTTCTTTTCAGTTGCTTAATGGTATTTTGTTTCGCCAAAATTTTGATGGAATACTTATGCGTTATCTTGAAAAAGACAAAGCAGAAAAAGTCTTATTGGAATTACATGCAGGGGAAGCTGGTGGGCATTTCGGTGGAGACACCACTTCCCATAAAGTATTAAGAGTAGGTTATTACTGGCCTACCCTTTTTAAAGATGCTCATGCTTTATGTCGCAAGTGTGTGATTTGTCAAAAGGCATCCGGATGGATACAGAAACCAGCATTCCCTTTGCAACCAGTTTCAGTAGACTCCCCTTTTCAGCAATGGGGTCTGGATATTATAGGCCCATTCAATCCGCCATCCTCACAGCAGCATAAATACATCATAACAATCACAGATTATTTCACCAGGTGGTCCGAGGCTGCCCCATTAAAAGTTGTAAATACCAGCCAGGTAATATCCTTCTTGAATTCAAATATTATTACTCGTTTTGGTATCCCTGAATGCCTGGTATTTGACAATGCTTCTTATTTTTCATCTCTTGAAATGAGTGATTTCGCTCTAGAAAAAGGAATTAAATTAAAGTACTTTGCCAGCTATTACCCCCAAGCCAATGGTTTGGCAGAATCAACTAATAAAAATATGATCAAAATTATCAAGAGAACGGTCTCGGAAAACCATAAAAATTGGCATAACGCATTGTTAAACGCATTCTGGGCTGATAAAGTAACTCCTAAAACTGTTGTGGGTAACTCACCTTTCTTTCTTGTTTACGGCAGGGAAGCGATTCTTCCACCACGTGTCCTTCTTCCATCTCTGCAGTTATCACAGAAGGTACAGGAAGAAGATTGTCCTCCTTTGGAGAGTTGAATTAATGCTTTGTTAAAGTTAGAGGAAGTAAGGGCTCAGGCAAAACGGAAATTGGATCAACATCAACTCATTGTTAAAAACTGGTTTGATTCCAATTCTGCCTCTGATAGAAATTTTGAGGTAGGTGACCTTGTCCTAAAATGGGACAAACCTCATGAGGGAAAAGGAGAGCATACTAATTTTCAGAACTTGTGGTTGGGACCATTTTTAATTGCTGAGAAATTGGGTCCCAGTTCCTTTCGCTTCCAGAATTTAGAGGGACAGCCAGACACCTTCCCGGTGAATGGCCAAGCTCTAAAAAAGTACTTTGCCTGATGACGCTCCCGTACACCCTTTGTAAATATTTTATGTTTGTTGTGTGTTTTTCCTTTTCTAGTTTGTTTTGATTTTTGCTTATCGGTCTTTCTTTTGAAACACATATGCCTGCACTACGGGCTAGCTCAGACAAAGATAACAGAAAGATTTCCCCTCGAAAATGACTGTTGAAAGTTGTTAAAACATCATTTTTTGTATTTCTCTGAGTTTGCAACCCTGTTGAAGATGACTTGTTGTTTGAAAAGTGTTTCTTGATTTCAATCTGCAACTGAAGGTATTCATGGTCATCCATAAAAATTATTTTTACGTTGTCCCTGTTCCTTAAGAGAACAACTCAAAGATGTCTCCCTGCTCTTGAAATTCGGCTTTATTAACAAACTATTTCTAGATCTTGATGAAGGACAGCTAAGAAATTTTTCAAGGTCTGTGACATACTAAGATGTGTTAAAAAACTAGAATTTTCAGCGTCACCCCACTTTATCAAATATCTTTAAAAACTAAATAAATTTTCAGAGAGTTGTGGGAAGTGCTTGTAAACCCGCCGGGACACTGAACAGGTCTACTGGCAGCGGGTAAATGCATGCATGATGCCAAGATAACTTCGTCGGGGTACTGAACAGGCCCGCTGGCAGCGAAGTAATGTCAGGTAAAAGAAAATTCTCAGATATGGATTCTATTTTGACCTTAAATGTCCTTCATTCTGATCTGGAATTTCTTGACATGATACAGATATCAGAGTGGGTTAATTGACATCCCTGTCGAGGCTATGGACACCTGCTGGCAGTAGTGGCCCTGTCAACAGTATTGAAGATTTTAACTTTAACGTCATGACTCTCTTCTGTTAAGATTGTCGTCAGTTTTCGTCTCTTTAAAAATAACAGTTGTCTGAAACTGGAATGCATTATAATGATTTACGATGCTCAGACAGCTTTTCGGTTGTTTTCGATTCGAATTTTTTTCTGATCATTCTAATATGAACTCGTTCATTTGGAAAAGATAACTGCTTCTCCCAGCATATCGCCATTGTTGGCAACGAATATATAATTATCATTTTTACAAAGCTGCCTACAGGGTCTATGAAATTTTACTACTCTTCATAAGCATTTCTCTAAACGACAGTTGTAAATCGTCGCATTTTACCTATCATCTATTCATACATTCATTTTCATGACTGAAAGCATGAAAACTCGCAACTATTGTTATCATTCTGTTTTGAAAATTTCATTGAAAGCATATCGTTTATTACAGAATTATGATTTCTTGCTATGAACATGTTGCTCTCATTGTTTGTGATCTTTTCGATTCTAAGAGTGCCTAAGAAACTTATCGTTGTTTGAATGAATGGTTGTTTGAATGAAAGACCCCCATCAATTGGTATTTGATTTTTGTATCGATTTTGGTTTGATGTTTGATCATAGCTCTTTCACGAAACCTTTGGCCATTCAATTTTTGTAAATCAACTATCTTGGCAATTAAACTTGGATGCGCACACAATGTTTTAAAGTACTTTGTCCTAGCATGTACCCAATGCCAAGGTGGCACACGTAGTACAGAATGTCATTACTCATGAGCATGGTCTCGGGCTTCACGATTTTACTCGCACGCATTATGATTAACACCTTTGCCCACCGTTTGAGTCATTACAGCTTGCATTGATAAGGCTCGGGGTTATGGCTCTGTGGCATTTTTCCAAACCCTACCTTTGTATCCTGTGTTAACAACCCGGCCATTCGGCATGGCTCCAGTAGTAAGGGTCGAACCAAATGGCGTCTAGACTCTGCTTTCATATGATAACTCTAGGGAGGATTTGGAAAGGAATGGTTGGCGTTTTTTCACCGAAAAATTTCAAGGTTTTAACCTCCAGGTCGCCCAAGAGTGTGCCTTAACCTTTGATGGTTGTAGGGAAAAAATCGGTGATGTGCAGTTAGAAGTGACAGAAGAGTTCTTAAGCCAAGCCACGGGATTTCCAGCAGTTGGTCAGAAATGGTTCAAGAATGCGAAAGTGGAGGAGGTCCCTTAGACGTTACTGTTTACCTCACGAAAAATAGCCAGTTGTGATCCAGGTATGCCGATTTCATTCTTGAAACCTAGATGGCATGATTTACTTGCTGTAGTGAAGCAATTCATCACTTGTGAGGGTCGATTCGGACTGGTTTTCCTATATCATCTATGCCTCCTTATGAGTTTTATTGGTTTTCCATTGAATATGCCTTACTACCTGCTCAAAAGTCTGTATAAAATGGGTAAACGGTTTAGGAAACAGTGGTTTGATTCGAGTTTATTTCATCATGGTCTGATTAAAATCATCCTTATGCACTAGTTACAGTCACAAAACGATTGTTGGGATGCGTTCATTTCACGTAATGGTTTTGGTAACCGTGAGTTAGGACAAGTAGATAAACCGATCATTGTTGAAACCCTTGTGAACCCTACAGCCTCTTCTCCACCGCTCCAGGCCTATGATTTTTCCCCTAATAACGAACCCTCGAGCTACCCTAATGTCATTCAACAAGACAATCAGTCGGGTTCACATCCAAAGGATAGCACTAAAACTGTTAAGAAGCCTACATGGAAGAAGCTAAAAGGCAGTGTTGATCTCAATTTCAAGAACAAGAGGGTTGGTCATTTAATTTCTCGATGTGCTCAAAATAAAATGAAACCCCGTGCAGACACAATCAACATGATTGAAGTGAGTGAAGACTCAGACTCAGAGATTGAAAAATTCTTGGTTGAAGAGGACCCCGTGTCATTCGGGCTATACCTTGACCAACCCTATGACTATGTTAACAATCTGCCTCCTTGTCTAAAGGATAACCCAGAATTTCCCGGCATCCAACTCTGTGATAAGCCTACCATTCGCATGGAGGATTCTCTGATCCATAATGTTGTTAGTGCTAATGCAAATTCATTACAGTCACAGTGCGATGAGTGTCGATCGTGGATCGATAGGTACTATACTGATGTTACATTGCTACAGTCACAACTCAAGTCTTTAAGAGACCAAGTCAATAGGTTGACAAATGAAAACAACAGACTTGAGTCCATTATCCAAGGGAAGGAGAAACGATTGAAAACTACAGGTCGTGTCATTTTCAAGAATGTAGAGGCAGCAACAGCTATCGTAAATTCCAAAATTTCTTGATATGTTTTGATTCCATGATTTGAGGTATGATGTTTTTAAATTTTAGCATGATTTTGTCACTCTTAAGTTAGGATATTCGATTTGATTGAATAAACTATTTTTCTTATTAAAATTAGTTTGTTTTGTTTATTTAATAAAATATGATTGCATTTGCTATTATAACTAGCTACAGAATAGTAAGATTCTATAGCCAGTTAGAAAATTTTGAATTGTTTGATTTGATAATTGAAAACATATCTGAAATCTTCTCATTTACATTTGTTTTCGGGATGATTAAGGAGCCCATGATTTCCAAGGAGATGTGAGGCACTCTTTGAGATCTCCCAGCCATATCAACTTTGTATTTTGAGTAAATTAGACTGTTGGTAGTTTTTGATATTTAGTGAAATCAGGGTGGTTGCATCCCCCATTATTTTTTGAAACCAACTTGATCTTATCAACAGGAAATAGTTATGTTTCCTGAAACCTATATAAACCTATTATTTTGTAAACATTGAATCATCTCAGCCTGGGGCAAGAGTATGGGCATTTTTATTACAGACTTGAATGGAATATGATGCACGCTACAACTTTAGCTTTTCTGTGTGATGTTTTCACTCAAGTTATGTTCATTTCAATTTGATAGTAGATTATGATTGCTTTTGTCGACATAGTTTATTGCAAGTTGATATCATTTGATTTATATATGTTGTCTATATTTCCTGTTTCAAAACGAAACACACAGTGATCATCTATCCAATTTACATTAGTAGATTCATCTCTAATTTATGTTGAATGTCTGCCTGCAAGTTCTTACAGAAAGATTTATCTCGTCGTAGCAATTTGCAAATCATATGATTACTGTAACCGTTTCTATTCAGTGTTCTGTTGTTATAATTCAATCTCCAGCATTATCATTCCTCATTTATTAGGGGTAGTCCCAAGATCTATAGCAGGTTTACTCCATCAGATAAAAGTGGTTGGATATTCAAAGGCAAACAGACATTGGATGCAAATAGCAGGTCAGCCCATTGCTTGATTTCGTCAGCTTGTTAAATGTAAAAGTTTTCTCTATATAAAACATTTTCTACTATCTAGCATGTTATGTTTAATTAGGCAGTTTTATGTTTTGATTTCATGAGTGTTTATATCTAAGGAAATAAACTAAAAAATAAACAGTATTATAGTTTTATTTATTACTTTCAATGGAAGAACCATTAAATGTTGAATTTTCTATGAGTTTAGATTAAAACTCATTATTTGAATATATTGTACATATGATAACTAGAATTATTTTATAAGTATTAGTTAGTTAAATTGTAGATATACATTAGATGTATGTATATTTTTTATCGATTGTTATTTATTAGATCATTGTTTTTCCTTTAGTTATTTTTTCACTTTCTTTAGGACTTAGATCGGCCAACAGAGCTACTAAACCCGTCGTAGTGAATTAATCCAAATGGCTTGGGTTAATTAGACAACCCCGAACCGGATTCACTCCTCCAGTTGACGAGCGATCAATTTCGCCCGTCAACAAGCTCCCACGGACCATAACAGAAATATGTACAAGAAATAGGACTGTGGAAAGGAGTTGGACATGGTAGAATGTAATACCTTAAAAGTAGAAATGGCAAGATCATTTTTTGGCTATAGATTTCTACTCAAAGAAGTTGGAATAACTGAATTGACAAAGAAAGA
>SNQJ01S0180506.1:0-19389 GCA_010110895.2 Picea sitchensis | reverse complement strand
TGTTGGGAATGCTATGGCTAATTTGTAGAGGTATGTTTACTATCCCAAAGTGTAGGAAGAAGTAGTTAGGTTTATCATAGATTGTATATTGTGTTGTACCGACAAGGCTAGTAAAAGGTAATGAGGACTATATAGTCCCCTTCTAGTCCCTATAAAGAAGCCATGGAAAAGTATACCCATGGAATTTGTTGTGGGTTTTTCAAAACAAATAAGATGGCATTACTATCTATGTGTGATAGTTGTTAGGTTCAGTAAGATGCACATTATAATTGCTTGTAAGAAAATAATAACACGATAATAAGAAATGAGCTTAATCTTTAGAAGGGTCTAGGTGCACTTTGGCATATGAAGGAGCATCATCAAGATGACAGAGATGTTAGATTTCTTAATACATTTTGGAATTCGTTGTGGCATAACATGAATATCAAATTGAAGATATCCATAACCTTCTTCCATAAAATTGATGAGAAGGTGGAGATGGTGAATAGAACTTTGGCTCATCTTCTGAGGAGATACAATTAGAAACGTCCAAGGAAACATGATGAAAATTTGATTTACATACAACGTTTTTACAACAACTATGTCCACACTTCTAGTAGTAAGTACCCTTTTGAATATGTTTGGATTTTTTCCATCGTCACCATTAGATATTGTATAGGACAACTTCAAGTGGGGGAATCAACCTTAGGTGATGTATTGAAGGTAGAAAAGTTCATAGACAAGATCTAGTAAATACACTTACAAGTTTAGGAGAACATGAAGAAATCCCAGGAGAAGTACAAGGACAAGCATGATCAACATAACACTGAGAATTCCTTCAAAGTAGGAGTAAAGTTTGGTATATCCAATTAAGGAAAAGTTGTAGAATATATGAACAAAAATCAAGGAACTAACATATGTACCTTTTGAAGTATTAGAAAATGTATGAATTAATTTTTACAGACTTAGTAAATTACACTTTATATGCACATTTACTGAGTAGTGACAATTTTCCCTATCTCACTATGAGAACCTTTCCAAGAATGACCCTAGCATTGGAACTAAATGTTGCAAAATAACCAAAGTGTAACTGTGGTTATTTTATTCTCTCTAAACAAATTGTTATGTTCATTAATTTTATATACAAATTTCAATACTATATATATACACAAACCTATAGTCAACCTGAATTTTTCTTTGCAAATTTGAGTTTCTCTCTAGTTTATGTCAACACCTTAGATCAAATGGCACTTCCTTTCCTTGGCCATAGTGGCTTTGTTAGTATATGCCTACTACAACCATACTACACATATTCACTTAAGTTCTTCCCATAACTTTGCATTAAGCTACGATCTATCAAATGGAACTAAGTCCTACACAACCAAGTTTATTCAATAGTAGGAACACATCCAACTATGGTCTTTAAAACATTCCAACAATATAATTTAACTCTTAGCCAATATTTCAATACTTATCCAACACAAATAAAGAAAATAATATTCTCATCCAACATATAAAGAGTCCATAGCACAAATGTATGCAACAAGATATATAATTTATTTAGATGAAGAATATTGCAGATATATAATAAGGGAGTCGCAACCTTCTTCCCACAACTCTATTACAGATGTACAATGAGTCGAAGGAAATATTTCCTTCTTCCTACTACCCAACAAACTTGCACAATACAACCCTTAATGAAATCACAAGCATGTCTCCTATAGATCATGTGTTCTTCTTCTTCTCACTCGGAAAGTGGAATTCATCCTACTATTGCAATCCCTAAACTTAGCACAAACTGCAGATCTCCTTTACACTCTTTGTGAGTGACCATGTATGATTGATTCCTTAGCACCTTTAAGGTGTCCAATATTTATACAAGAGTTCTCTTGCACTTACAATACCCTTCAAACCCAAGTGAACCCAAGAGCCCACATTTCCAACTTAGACTATGCTCGATGGTCCCACTTCCCCCTTCATGACTTGTTTGTCGATTGTTCAATGTCCAATGGCATTGTTCCCAAAGTACCACCTAGTAAGGGTGCTTCCAACAAGTGCATGAAACATATATGTTCTCGACAGATGTGTTCTCAGTGGATGTCCACCCAACAAGATCATCCCATGGCTCCTCTCTAGATTCTTGTACCTAAAGAAACCTATATCATCCATTGCAAACCCCAAGTGTGGAATTCCAAACTCATTGGGTATTCATGTAGCCTAAGCATGGCCAATCTATAAAATATAGTCAAGTTATCTTTTCCACTTCGTCTATAGTGCATGTCTACAAGTGAGGTTACCCATGGAAACCATATTTTCCTTTCCTCGCCAACTTCCCTTCCAAGTTTCTCTTGGTCTAACTAACTAATGTGAGCTACCAAGGTTTGAAATGTGCCCAATATATCAGAAAGGATATCTATCATGTCCATCCAAAACCAACTCTTTATTCATCAACCTTCTATCATGCCCATCCATGTCGATCAACAACCATCAATATGATCATGTGGCAAAGGCTCTCGAATCCATTCAAGGATAGGGCCTTGCAATCTTCCTCTCAAAATGAGAACTTTTAACATTCCCACTAATATGGATGGGAAATCCATGTGTACTTTCTATTATAATTAATGGATTAAACATTTTCATGTACAATTATAAAATACCAATTATGTAAGAGGTAAAATTGTTTGATATTTGAAATTTATAATTTTTTGACATTGATCATTATTCATCAATTTTTATGTAATTACCATGTCTTTTAGTTATTGATATAANATTAAACATTTTCATGTACAATTATAAAATACCAATTATGTAAGAGGTAAAATTGTTTGATATTTGAAATTTATAATTTTTTGACATTGATCATTATTCATCAATTTTTATGTAATTACCATGTCTTTTAGTTATTGATATAATTTTTTCATCATTTTTAAAATATAGATTTATTAATTATAATTACATAAAAAAATATAGATGTATTGTAAGGAAAACCTTATGGGAGAATTCAAGGGATGCTTCCCCACATTTGTGAATGACATCCTTAGTAAATCCATTGGTATAGACTAGTGCAACCCATGTAGGAGGATTTGAATGAGGCACATATTTTCATAGAACTAGTCAAATACCTATAATCATTAGTGACAATAGGTTGATCTAACACCTTTGGCTTCATTGATATCCACTGATTGAGCTAATTCCTTAGGGAATTTAATATTTTCAATATATAATATATATAATCCATAATTTTTCATTCACTAACTTTAACCTTTTTAATTATAATTCTTTTATCTTATTAAAAATTTAAGACACTTAATACATACAATTTATAAATATTAATACGGATTATTTTTGTATAAATCATATTGATAGGAGTCATCACTCCCTTATGGATAAACCAATTATCATAAGGCTTATGTATATTATATCTATTATCTTGCTCCATACAATTTCTCTCAATTAATGTGGGTTAGTAATTGTATTTATTTATAATGAGACATTTATGTAATAAAAACAATTTCAAGCCACACAAGCCACACATATTAGGATGATCTTACTTATTTTAGGAAAATTTCATTGAAACTAGATGTATTGTTTTCTACATTTTAAAGTGTAATCTTTTATAGAGTTTAGTTGAAAGTCCATTTTAAAGAGATTAGTTAGATATTGGTATAAATTATTTGGTTCAATGATATTTGGATCATGGTTAGGTGGAGAGGTACATTTTTTAATCCAATATGTAATAGACATGTGTCACAAATGTGTATATTAAAGCCTATTATTCACCTTTAAAAAGATTAATGGAGAGGGATCAAATTTCTAGAAGTCTAAACATTTTCACAAGTTGTTGCACCATAATAAAAGTTTGTACACCCACACTTTTGATTCTTATAAATGTTTCAATAAATATGAAGATAAGACAAATTTAAACTAGTGTTATAAACCAATGTAGATCCATCTTAACTCTGGATATATCATGCACCAAGAGGGATCAAATCCCTTGAAGTGAAAACTTCTTTTAGATTAAAAAAATTGAGGAAAAGTTTGGAACCTTCAGGGATTTGATCCCTCTCGATGCAGGAAATATATGAAGTTAAGATGGATCTACATTGGTTTTTATATCATGATTAGGTGGAGAGGTACATTCTTCAATCCAATATGTAATATATGTCTCACAAGCGAGTATATTAAAGATTGTTTTTCACCTTTAAAAAAAATAATAGTGAGGGATCAAATTTTTAGAAGTGTAATCATTTCCAAAAGTTGTTGCACCATAATAAAAGTTTGCACACCCACACCTTTGATTCTTATTAATGCTTCAATAAATATGAAGTTAAGATAAATTTAAACTAGTGTTATAAACTAATGTAGATCCATCTTAACTATGGATGTATCATGCACAAAGAGGGATCAAATCCCTTGAAGTGAAAACTTATTTCAGATTAAAAAAATTGAGGAAAAGTTTGGAACCTTGAGGGATTTGACCCCTCTCGATGGAGGATAGATCTAAAGTTAAAATGAATCTACATGTTTGTAATATATATATATATATATATATATGCCAAGTGCCAATTCCAACACAAAAAGAGTTACACATCTCCCTTATATTGATCAACACAAAATTGAAATGTTTTAACCAAGATCCATCTTAACTTTGGATCTATCATGTGATGAGAGGGATAAAATACCTTGAGGTTGCATATATTTCCTCAATTTTGTTTTAATATAAAATAAATTTTCACTTCAAGGGATTGATTCGTTTAAGTGTATGATAGTTTCACAGTTAAAATGGATTTATGTTGGTTCTTTATATATATATATATGCCATGTGTCAACTACATGTTGGATAATTTGTAGAGATATGTTTACTATCCCAAGGTACATGAAGAAGTAGTTAGGCTTATCATAAGCTGTATATTGTGTTGTCTCAACAAGGATAGGAAAAGGTAGCAAGGACTATATAGTCCCCTTATAGTTCGTATAAAGAGGCCATGGAAAAGGGTACTCGTGGACTTTGTTGTGGGTTTGTCAAAGAAAATAATATGGAATGACTACCATTGTGTGGTAGTTGTTAGGTTCAATAATATGTGCATTATAATTTCTTGTAAGAAAATAATAACAAGATAATAAGAAACAATATTATCCTTTAAAATCATCTAGGTGCATTTTGGGATAAGAAGGAGCATCATCAAGATGATGGAGATGATCGGTTTCTTAGTACATTTTGGAATTCATTGTGGCATAATATGGATATCAAATTGAATATATGCATAACCTTCTTCCATAAAATTTGATGGGAAGGTGGAGGTGTTGAATGTAACTTTCATTCATCTTCTAAGAGGATACAATCAGAGGCATCCAAGGACATGGGATGAAAATTTGATTTATGACATGGGATGAAAATTTGATTTACATACAACCTTTTTTCAAAAAGTATGTCCATACTTCTAGTAGTAAGAATCCTTTTGAATATGTTTTTATTATTTCCATTGTCACCATTAGATATTATATATGGACAACTTCAAACAGAGAATCAACCTTAGATGATGCATTAAAGGTAGAGAAGTTCATAGATAAGATCTAGTGGATACACTTACAAGTTTAGGAGAATATGAATAAATCCCAAGAGAAGTAAAAGGTCAATCATGACAGACATAGCATTAAAAATTCCTTCGAAGTAGAAGTAAAATTTGGTACATCCAATTATGAAAAACTCATAAAATCTAAGATAAAAAAAAACAAGACCCTAACATTTGCACCTTTTGAATTATTAGAGAAGGTAGTAATTAATTTTTAAAAACTTGGTATTATACTTTATATGCACATTTACTTAGTAGTGAAAAATTTCCCTAACTCACTATGATAACCTTTCCAACAATGACCCTAGCATTGAAACTAAATGTTGTAGATTAACCAAAATGTAACCATGGTTATTTTTTCTCACCAAACAATTTTCTATGTTCATTTATTTTATATACATATTTCAATACCATATCTGTCATAAACCTACATTCTCCCTGTTAGTACCTAAACGCATATTCCCAAGTGCTCCTCTATTTGTAAAAACTAGCCTGGTCCTTGAGACCTTTTTCATGACCTAATCCTCTCTATCTGATCTATACTTTTTATGTTTTTTTCATCCTTGGTTTCTTTTTCTTTGCTTTTAATCAATTTTATTGTTTTTGGTAAGACATGTTCAAAGTGATTAAATAAGTTTTAATAGTCAGATCATGGATGGTTTTGTTGAAATTACCTAATCCACAGGTTTCTTTAAAGTTATAAGGTTAGATTTTATCTGTTGCAGAAAGAATGTAGTTTCTGTAGCACAAAAGTAGCATCATTGCTAGAAATGCGCTACAAAAATAGGTACATTTCAATAACACATGTTAAAACAATTATCCAGGCGCGTTGTTGAATTTAGCATTCTATGTAATCATTCAAAATTTCAAATCTAAGACTTGTCTCATCAAAGGCCATTGGTTTCAATTTGTTTGTAAAGAGTACAAAATTATTTTGATTGGAACATGCAGGGACTCATTGATCATTATGGTCTGATCCATTAATTTGTCATGATTAAAATTTTCAGCACGTCTTTTTTCACTGTTAAAGGCGAGTATGGGAGATCATCCTAACATCCATATTTGCAAGAAATCTCAATCGTTCTTGCAGGTCTATGTTTAAACCCTAATTTGCATAAAAGGAACCTTTCATTGTTACAAAAGAGATAGGTTTTTTTATCATGGGAATGGCACATAGCAGAAGTGGTCATCTTGTTCATGTGGAGCCAAACATGATCTAGCTTTTGGAGGCTCTACCAGAAATTTGAGATAAATTTGCTCAGGTCGAATGGTATGGATTCTGCAATTCTTTTCAAGGTCATCATAATAGAGTCACTATGGATTTTTTTGAGAGTTTCAATGTGTTCAAAGCTCAAATCGGAAATCTCTCCATTTGGGTTTCAGAAACCTCGATTTCTTCAGCTTTCATTTTTTCAATTGATGCTAAGTGGTGGTTTAAAAAGAAGGATATCCCAGGAGAACTCATCAACCAATTCCTCATTAAATATCATCAAGATCCAAATTGGAGTAAGGGGATTCCTAGTAATTATCTCAAAGAATAATGGAGAAGTATCTTGGCAATGGTTTAAAAGTATATTACATGTGAAGGTAGGTTTGCTACCACCTTTCGATACCAGAAGAAATTTATTTTGCATTTAAATGGAAATAATAAGATGAATTTACCTTTCTTTTTGTTGAAAAGTCTGACTAAAATGTCCAATAAGATTAAAACTCATCCAAAGTTTTCTCAGTACAACCTCTTCCATCAAGGGCCTATTAAGGTTCTGGTCATGCAAAAATTAAAAAAAAAAATCAAACTTCATGGGAATAGTTTTTGTCTTCATCTGGATTTGAGACATAGGAACAGAAAACAAATCCTACAAAGAAGACTAGGGTTCCTAAGAAATACAACAGCTTGACAAAGTGTCTTGAAATTGCAGAATTGAAGGTTCCACCTATCACAAGAGAAACTAGGTCGATGAGAAAGAAGTCAATCTTGCATGAAGGTGACACATCAAAACAGAGAATGGTGTCTGCCACAGAAAAATAGAGTTCTGTAGAGTGCAAAAAGGTATATACCAGGGAAAGAATCAGGAAGAATACTGAAGAATCAGAACCATCTCCTAGACAAGATACAATTGAACATGTAAAGGATATTACAACTATGGAAATTGAGAAATTCTCAGGTACAAAGCAAAGAAGGGGAAGTAACCAAAGTTCCCAATAGAAAGATAAAGGGAAGAATTCATCAGGTACATCAAGAAAACTTAGAACTCATCCTACAAACAAATTCAGGCTAAGTGAAAAAGTTGTTTGCGATCCTTCCCTGAAGAATGATAAGCCAATAGTTATTGATGAATAATCCTGAGGGTATTCCAATTAATACATGTAGGAAAGCAATGGTCATAAAAACACTCAAAGACATCCCCATGAAGAAAACTAGAGTTGTTAATTCAAAAAGACAAAGGGTAATTTCTAAAATTGGAATTCCAAAACAAGATGATGAAGAAATGAAAAAATAGAGTCATATCTCTTTGATGTCTGAATTACCAAAACCTAGTGTTGAGAAGCCAGTATTTCCTTCACCTATACCAGCAGAAGAAAATATTAATGACATTCCTTTCACAAAGGTTGACAACCTTGAAAATGTGTCCAACAATCACATGTTGTACATTTATCTTAATGAACCAGCTATGGAAGAACATCTCTGGGAAGAAAAGGCTAAAATAGGGTAAACATAAAAGGGGAAGAAATATATAAATTCAAAGAAAAACATTAAGTATCTCAGAGAACACAATAAACAACTAGAAAAAAAAATTCCAGGCTACAGAAGAGAATGAAGAAGCTGGTAGAGAAAAACAACAATCTTTGTAAGTTTTCTAAAAGGCTAAGAAAAATACTAAATTGTATTGGATTGTGATAGTTCTCAAGAATAATTTTCTTCATGAGAATCATAAACATCAAACTACTGTTCAAGGATGAATAAATTCTAGGAATTTTGGTAAAATGCAGGCTTCATCAATTTTGACCTGCGCTACAAAAATGTTGTGCTTTCTGCAACTCCCCTGTTTTGAAGATTGTTAGAAGAACCACACAAGATCTGGAAGTCAATTTTGTGGCAGGTTTTAAGATCATGATTTTGAAGACCAAATCAAGCTGAAGATTATGAAACGACATCCTCTACATAGTTTTCTCTAAGTTGTTAGTTTGGATCACATTTAGTTGTGTATCAAATTCTATTTTTAGAAGTCAAAGTTGTGATCTAAAATAGAGGATCTTGACCTAGAAATTAGGATTCATGTTTCCATATTTCGATGTAAGTAATTCATGGTTGATATATTAAATCTGGGTATATCGATGTCTACTCATAACGAAACCTATTTTTTGGGATCTTAGATATGATTTTGTATGTATTCCTTATCTATAAAAGGAGATTCAAAAGACAAGAATACGGGTTTAGGTTTTTGGGATTGAATAGAAGGCGAAGGTTTGAAAAATTGTAAAGAGAGATTTAAGCCTGCAAAATTTCATACTCAAGGAATCAAACATCCTAATGCTCAGATTTATTTATTTATTTACTGGGGAATCGGTCGAACATGAGACTTCATTTTACAGATTTCCTTCCATTTACACGGCACTTGCCAATCCATCTACACCGGTGCGGACCATCCTAATGATCAGATTGTTAACCTGTGTATTTTCGTTTTTTCTTGTCTTATAACTTGTAACTTGTTTTTAAATGAATCCTTCCTTTGTATTATTTATGGTAGTATTATTCTTAACGAGGACACACCATATGACATTATTTCTTCCTTTTCAAATGTGATTCTGAAAGGAATTATCTCAATCCTTTCTTCCATGCACTCTTATAGGCCCACAATGTTGTATGAAATCTACCATCACAATTTGATCTTTTCAAGTCATAAATTTGCGAGCATTTCCAGTATTTTTACATTCATTTTATCCATTTTTCTTATGTTAATATGGGATACATTTATGGTGATTTACATTGAAATTATCCATCAACTTCTTAATTATATTGTTAATGAAATGCATTCATTGATCCAAAGCAATTTGTATAGGGAATCCAAACATGAAAAATATGCATTCAAATAAATAAAAATATTCTCTCATGTGTTATGGTTATTCTCACTACCATGGCTTCTTCCCATTTTTTAATAAACAAAGTTCCAAAATGATATATTTAAATGCTTTGGGAAAATAGCATTGATCTTAATGAAATCCTTAAACTAAGGTGTGTTACCTACTTTCTAACACTATTCACACTTCTTTACCAACTTGAAACAATGTTTGAATATTGTAGGCCATTAAAGTCCCCTCCGCAAAAATTTGTGATAACTTTTTTTTTTTTTTTTTTTTTTTTTTNNNTTTTGGTGGTGAAAATGACCTTTTACCAATCCATAATGGATTCCTAGATCATTTTTTTTGTTTTTTAAGGTTATATATATCTATTATATATAGGTTGTTTACTTATAAACAAGCTTCTCTTCTATGCATTGTTCATGCCCTCGAGGGCTTTCCCATGTTAGGAAAAATGATATACATGTTATAGGGATCTTAGTGTTATTTGTATTGTTATTTGTACTTGAAAATGGGGAAATATCCCCCAAATGTTTTCCATATTCCTCACTTTCTATCCAAGAACGGTGATTTATCCTTACATGTGTTTTTCTATTTTTTTTCACGACTTTTAGAACCTCTTCTATAAATGCGATTGGATAATGATCTTTGATAAAATCCACATAAATTATTAATTTACTATTTTGTGACATTTATTTACTTTCCTTTACTCAATAAATCACCCATGCACATAATAGCTTTTGGAGTTCTCTTACCTTTTCTCTTTGTATTTAGGGTTCACCTTGCAGAGTCTTTGTTCACTGGATTTGCATTGGAATGAAGTCCAATCCCAATTTATCAAAAATTTTTAGGTATTCCTTTCAAATCATGTTAGCTTTGACTAATGACATCAACAAATTCTTTATAAAAAAATGGTTTTTTCTTTTGTTTTTTCATCCTAACAATCACCTATTTCTAGATACCCGAGTTCTTCCTTTCAAATCATGATAACTTTGAGTAATGAAATCAACAAACTAATCAACAAACTCTTTATAAAAAATGGGTTTTCTTTTATTTTTCCATCGCAACAATCACCTATTTCTAGGTTATCGAGGTTCTTCTCACTACTTGACAATATTATTTTTTCTTAAATTGCCTCCTACTTCTTATATCCATCATTGATTTGTGAATTCTTCATTTATTTATTTTGTTAAAAACTTCTCCTCTACATAGTTCTAAAGGATGGACTCTTTTTTTTTTATGTTCATAGGTTAATCATTCTCATATCTCCTTCAAATGTATGTTCTTCGGAAAATTTGTGCATATTTTTTAGTATTTTCTCAAAAGGTCCATTATATAATTCCTATACAAACTACTTTCATAATTAGTTCCATCAATCTCTAGTTTTTCTTTTTTGTTTTCAATGATAGTTTCACTTATTGGGAAAACCATCAATCAATCCAACAAAGATATATATTGTTAGTTCTTCTCAAATTGCAAACTCCTCCATGTGCTCCTATTTGATGTGTATTAGACTTTTCAAATGGTTTAATCTTAATTTATAAAATTTGGTTTTTTGGTAGTGCTTACAACATTTTTTCCCTCGAGATTTTGGAAGTGACATTAAAGCGTTTTGAGATTTTCCCATAAAATTTTGGAATACAATTTTCCATACATAAATAGGAAGAGGAAGTGACACCAAGAGCAATAGAAATTAATTAATTTTTATTTGTGTATATTTGTATGTATTTTATAAATATTTAAAAGTGTTTTGAAATTTTCACAAAAAATTTTGGAATACAATTTTCCATACATAAATAGTAGGAGGAAGTGATGCCAAGAGCAATAGAAATTAATTAATTTTTGTGTGTGAAAAACTAATATTTTCCTAAATATTTGTATGTGTTTTATAAATATTTAAAAAAGTTGTTTGAGATTTTCCCATAAAGTTTTGGAATACAATTTTACTATTTAAAGTAATAGAAATTAATTAATTTTAGTTGGTGTGAAAAACTAATATTTTCCTAAATATGTGTATGTGTTTTATAAATATTTAAAAAAAGTGTTTTGAGATTTTCCCATAAAGTTTTGGAATACAATTTTCCATACATAAATAGTACTAGGAAGTGATGCCAAGAGAAATAGAAATTAATTAATTTTTGTTTGTGCCAAAAACAAATATTTTCCTAAATATTTGTATGTGTTTTATAAATATTTGGATATGTTTTGTCAAATGTGAACCATATTTATACTTTATCATTAGAGTTGTGTTTTATAATTCAATTTTAAACAAGTGTCAGGGAAGTGACTTTTTAAACAAGTGTCACAATAATGACAATGTTCCTACCTAGAAACACTTTTTGCATATTGATTTGAAGGGCTATTCAAAGCTGTTAGCTCATAATAGTTCATGTACATAGTGGTCGGCTAATGGCGAGACTTGGAATGAATCCAACAGTTGCGTTGTCGAGGTCGACTACTGGTGAGACTTGTGCTCTAGCTTAACCCTATAACGACATTGTTTTCAGCGTTGGCTAAACTTTCTATCTTTTGGGGTTTTTGGTTGGTATCCGGAGATGTAAATCTGAACAAAATCATTATTTTATGTTGTTTAAATTGCATTTATGAATGCATAAATGGATTCAATGTGCTGAAAAACCCCTGAGGTACTTGGATTATGCAAACTTATCCACTCAAATTTGCAGATCCAACCATTCCTAACCGGATTTCAGGAAAAATCAAATGGAAAAAGTCGCCCAAAAACAACCAAAAGGTAGAACTCGTCCATCCTTGCATAGAGGACACCAATCTATGATACAAGTACATCTAGCCTTGCACAAAGGTCACTTGTCGATCAACTTCCCTGCAATAAAATTAAGTGTTTGTATATGTATCCATCTTTCTGCATTTTCTAAACCGTGCATGTAAAAAAACACACATTGACTTCACATCATGGTTAAGGGAAAAACTTGACAGAATTTCAAACTACGAGGCTCAGTTCACTTTTCATAAATGTGAAGTAGTGATGTTGTGTCTTTTCATAGTAGAAGAATTATGAGCTGACTACACTCATACCTACCTACCTTTTATGGGACTAGTATGCACAAAGCCTGCGTGACATTTATAAGGTGTTGTCTAGCTGTTCTACGAAATGGATTTTTTCTCCTAAATATGACTATATAAATTTACATGAATCACTATTTTTTGTTGTTAAAAATCCATTTATGAATGCATAAATGAATTCAGCATGCTGAAAAACTCCCAGGGTTCTCGGATTTTACAAAAATAATCACTTAAATCTATGAATCCAACAATTTATCGCCGGATTTCGAGCAAATATCCCCGAAAAAATCTCCATTTCGTAGAATCTTTAGACTACAGTAATTTATAAGTGCATTTACACCAAGATATCAAAGCTTCGTGACACACCACTTCCATTCTCTCTATGTATATAATTGAAACCACATGGTAACTACACATCCACGCTTCCTTCCATCAATATGAATTCATTTGGCTATCAAAGTGGTTCCTTATCCACTATTAAATAATTATATTTTTATCATTTTATTTTCACTCGTTTTGGTGTTGTAGTCTACACCACTGAAGGGAATCAATATCATGGCCTAGGAAATTGAAGGGAATCGATTAGAATGTGTGTTACAAATGCCACTATAGAGCACATTGACTTTATTCCCTACCCTTTTCGTGTTTCCCTCCAATGGAATCCTCATCCAATGTAGAAATATCTCCTCCTCATGCAGGAGTTGTTCATTGTTTATCTATGCTTGGCACTAGGGAAACGCCAGGGATGGATTGTCATCTAGGAAACACCATCCAGAGAAGTCACTGACTAGATTGTTGGAAATATGCCAACAAATTTCCTCATGTGTTCATATGCACATGCATGCATCTATGTTAATGCACATGCATGCAATCTATTTCTGAACTGCTCGTGTAACTATGTGATCTATTCATGATTAGTTTGTATAAATGATTCATAGATGTTATATATGTGAGCATACCCATAGAGGTGGAGTACACTGTGAGGGCAAGTGTGTGCAAGGAGTAGAGAGCAGAGTGTGTGAGGAGAGGGTGATTGTATGCCTATGAATGTTATTGTAATTCTCCCTTAAATAATAAGAATACCGATAATCATTTCCCATGCTTTTTTTCCTCATTGGGTTTTCACATAAATCACTGTGTCAAGTGTATGATCGATGTGCTCGGTTTAATGCATGTTTGATATTGCTTATTTTATGCTCTGTTATATGCTATGTTTTTCTTCCGTTTCCTAACAAGTGGTATCATAACTTAGAGTTGACAGAGAAGAGATCGAAGGAGAAGATAATCTGGTCGTTGGATCAAAGAGCCGATCCGAGCAGAGTCGAGTGAAGTTGACGGGTTTTATTACACCATCGCAGGTTGTCCCTGTAGAAAATTGCGACATCGTCACGGGTTATAGACTGATTAGGTGTGATGATTTATAATCATCGCAGGTGGCCCTCATTAAAGGCACGACAATCTTGAAGTATAAGATTATTTTTTCTCTCTCTCTTATAAAGAGGCTTAGTTTTATAAGGAGTGGTTTTTTGTATCTTTTCTGCTAATGGCAAAAGAGAAGAGTTCCAAGTTTGAGGTGGAAAATTTCAGTGGTAAAAATAGTTTTGTGTTATGGAAGCTCAAGATGTGAGATCAACTTGTGCAATAAGGATTGCAAAAGGCCTTGGCTGGAAAGTCAAAGAAACCGACAAGCATGACAGACGAGGACTGGGAGGATCTGGATGCAAGAGCCCTCAGTGCTATTTGTTTGTGTTTGGAAGATGAGGTGTTGTTTAACATAATTGAAGAGACGACAACAACAGATTTGTGGACCAAATTGGAGAGTATGTATATGACAAAGAACTTGTCAAACAAAATATTCTTGAAGAGGCAGTTGTACAGCTTGCAGATGAAATAAGGTACAAAAATTACTGATCACTTGAATGTCTTCAATACTCTGATTTGTCAATTAACTAATATGGAAGTAAAGTTTGAAGATGAGGACAAGGAGGTTACGCCACTGTGTTCATTGCCTGAGTCTTGGGATCATCTGGTCACAACTGTGTGGTTTAACACAATAGATGCCATTGATTATGACACTGTTGTGGGAGCTTTGTTGTCTGAGGAGATAAGGAAAACATTAGGTAAATAAATCTCAACAATAGAAACAATGGTGGTCAAAGGTTGATCTACAGAAATAGGGAAAAGTTAGAGGGGTACGTCAAGGTATAAGTCAAAAGGAAAGAAGAGTAAGCAGAAATGTTGGTTCTATGGAAAATCTAGGCATCTCAAGAAGGATTGTTGGAAAAGACAAAATGCATCCAAGGAGGACTCCACAAAACAATCAAAGGAAGCTAATGTAGTAGAAACAAGTTCAGGTTCTAGTTCAGGTATAGTTGATGAGGTATTGTCTATTTGTGATGTTTCACATCAACATCATCATTGGTTGTTAGATTCTGGTGCGTCCAGCCACATGTGTCTTCATAGCAATTGGTTCTCAACTTACCAATCTATTGATGATGGTGTTGTTTCTATGGGAAATGATTTTTCTTGTAAAATTGTTGGAGTTGGTACAGTCCAGATTAAAATTCATGATGGTTCTCTAAGAACATTAACAGATGTAAGGCACATTCCCGAAGTAAGGAATAACTTGATATCTTTGGGAGTTCTAGATTCTGTTGGTTACAAGTGTACATCTCAAGGTGGAGTACTGAAGGTTTCCAAAGGCATCTTAGTATTCATGAAGGCAAAGAGGATCAGGAACCTTTATCATCTTGAAGGAAGGACAGAGGTAAATCAAGAAGTGGTATCATTTGAAAATGCGAGTGACATTGTTCATTTATGGAATCAACGTTTGGGTCATATGAGAGAGAAGGGGCTTAAGGTACTAGTTGATCGTAAGTCTCTTTCAAATTTGAAGTTTCTAAATTTGAATTTCTGCAAGTATTGTGTTTTTGGAAAACAATGTAGACAAAAATTTAAAGCAGGAAGGCATATAAGCAAAGGTATCATTGATTTCATTCATTCAGATGTTTGGGGACCATCCCCTACAGTTTCTCTTGGAGGATCATCATGTTTTGTAAAATTTATAGATGATTACTATAGGAAGGTTTCGGTCTATTTACTTAAAATAAAAGCTGATGTATTTAATACTTTTAAGCAATTCAGGGCTTTGGTTGAAAAGAGCACTGACAGGTCAATCAGGTGTTTAAAGACAGATAATGGAGGTGAGTTCCCATCTTTGGAATTTGAGAACTATTGCAAGGAAGCTAGGATCGAAAGACATAAGACCACGGTTTATACTCCTTAGCAGAATGGTGTTGTTGAACGCATGAATAGGACTCTTCTACAGAGAGTAAGGAGCATGCTCAATAATGCCAAGATGCAGCAAGAATTGAGGGTAGAAGCAATACTTATAGTATTCTATATGATAAATTGGTCACCATTAACTGCAATAAACTATAATATTCCATAAGAGGTATGGACAGGTCATTCATGTGATTTTTCAAATATGATAATATTTTGTTCTGATGCTTATGCTCTTATTTCTAAAGATCAACGTTATAAGTTAGATCAAAGAAATATGTCTTTGTTGGTTATGCTGATGGAGTTAAGGGGTACGAACTGTGGGATCCTACTGCCCACAAACTCATCATAAGCAGAGATGTAGTATTTGATGAACGCTCACTCTTAAAATCAGAACTGGTAGATGTTGAAGTGAGACAAGAACAAGTACCACAAGTTCAACAAATTCAGTTGGAAACTCAAACATATTCAGAAAGGCAGGAGCATGAAGAAGTTCCAGAAGAAGAAGATGAATATGTAGATGTAAAAAATATCCAGGAAACTGGGGATATGCCTCAACCATCTATGAGGAGATATTCACGGGTTAGGAATCCTCCTACAAGGTATGACGATTATGTTTCATCTGTGGCTTTGGTTTCTATTGACGGACAACCTAGTTGTTTTCAAGAAGAAATTAAGGTATCTGAAAGTGCTCAATGGAAGAAAGCTATGAATGAAGAAATGGATGCCTTAGAGAGGAATAAAACATGGGACTTGGTAGAACTTCCAAAGGACGGGAAGGTTTTCGGCTGCAAGTGGGTCTACAAACTGAAAAAGGGTGTTGATGATAAAGTTGAAAGGTATAAAGAAAGACTGGTAGCAAAAGGGTATTCTCAAAAGGAAGGTATTGATTTTCATGAGATCTTTTCACCAATTATGAAGCATGTTTCAGTTCATGTTATGTTAGCACTAGTTGCTTTACTTGATCTCAAGTTAGAGCAGCTAGATGTTAAAACAACATTTCTACATGGAGATTTAGATGAGGATATATGTATGGAACAACCAGAAGGGTTTGTTCAGGATCACAATAAGTGGTTTGTTTACAAAATAAAGAAGTCATTGTATGGCATGATACAGTCTCCCAGGCAATGGTACAAGAAGTTTGATTCCTTCACGATGAACCTAAATTTGACAAGGAGTGAATATGATCATTTTGTTTACTTTAAAAAGTTGGAAAATGGAATGTTCATTATTTTGGTGTTATATGTTGACGATATGCGTGTGGCAAGCAAGAGCATAGTCGATATCAACAGGTTAAAGGCTCAGTTGGCTAGGGTGTTTGATATGAAGGATCTAGGAGAAACGAAACAAATCTTAGGCATGGAGATACACAGAGACATAAAAAAATGGTAAGTTGTGGTTATCAAAATAGAAGTATGTGGAGAAAATACTTATGAGATTCAGTATGAATAATGTGAAACCCATACAGATCCCTTTTGCTTTCGATTTCAATATTTCTTCAGGTTTATGTCCTAGTAATGACGACGAAAAGGATTATATGTCTCGTGTACCATATGCTAATGCAGTGGGAATTTTGATGTATGAGATGATGAGTAATAGACCAGATATTTCACATGCAATTGATGTTGTTAGCCGATACATGGAAAATCTAGGAAAAGAGAATTGTAAAGCAATGAAATGGGTGCTTCGATATCTTAGAGGCACAAGAAGTTATTCTATCACCTATGATGGTTCTAGAGATTCAATTTGTGTTTATGTAGATTTAGATTTTGCAGGTGACTTGGAAAAAAGGAGATCCACTTCAGGATATATCTTTACTCTTGTAGGAGGACGTGTTAGTTGGATGTCAAAGCTTCAAAACATAATCGCTATATCCACTACAGAGGTAGAGTATATGTCTACTTCACATGCATGCAAGGAGGAAATTTGGTTACAGGATTTATTGGGTGATTCAGATTTAGGAGCGGAATGAACTGATTAACAAACTTAATATAATAAAAACAGAGATATGGAGAATAACTCAAATATCCAGTGAACAATATCTTCTATTAAATAATGAAATAGGCTGAAACTATAAAACTGCAGAATTGAAACACTTGCTTGAATGTTGGTAGTTATCTTTGAGAAGAGATGTGGATGCTATGCATATCCTTTTGAGCAGAATGGATTACAATGAGGCTCCAGAGGTCTTTTTGATATTACTCATGAATGCCAAAACCCTAGACATCCAAAAAACTAACCCTAGAAGGTGAAACACCAAAATTTATGTGGGCCCTATGGGTAAGTTGGTGTAATTTGGTACATCAACTTCCAAGGGTCATAAATTTTGCATACGACCTTTGTTTTAGGTGCGTGTTAGCCTTTTGGAAAGGTCTTTAATAGAACTACACATTTTGTTGTCAAACTCTGACTCCGTCTACAGTTTGACTGTGGTGAGCCATAAAAACAATGTTTAGGGCCCCAAAACAACCCTGGAAGTACAACAAGATGTGTTGACATGAAAACATACAAAATAAGCCAATTGGATTAGGCGAGAGGCCACCTGTATCCACATGGAGGATGTGTGGGGCTTCAGACAACCTCAAAAGTGTAGAACCCATAATTACAATTCAGTACAAAAGAACGTGTTGAACAAAAAAGGGCATGATGAGCTAGTTGGAATAGGTGGGTGGCCACCAATATCCACTTGGATCAATCCTCCCACCTTAGGAAGCTATGGTCTCCATTGCATTGAGTTCCCCCATCAGGTGAGGAAACTTATGTTAGATTTTTCCTCGGATGAGCCACTTGCCTTGGTGTAGCAGTTGTCATGCCTTGAAAACCCGATAAATCTTGATCTGATGTTGGCGAGTGCCCTTGACCTATGTGTCCACTATCTGATCAATGGATGTTTGTTCTATGCAGTGAGGGTTGAGCTCTGTTGGTGTCAGTTGTTCGGCGATCTTGGAGGTGTCCAATAATGGTGGAAAATATGGCCAAAGGAGGTCCACATTGAATATTGGATGCATACCAAGGAATGGTGGAGTGTTGAGCTCAAAAGAATTGCTACCGACAACCTTTGTGATAGTGTAAGGCCCATAATGAAGTGGGAAAAGCTTCCGATGGGGCCCGGTGAGATGCTCCTTCTGAAAATGTAACAAGACTTTGTCGCCAACTTGAAATTGGTGTGGTACCCTGTGTTGATCATGGTGTTGCTTGTACTTAGCATTAGATTTCTACAAAATCTTCTGGACCTGTTGGCGGATTGTAACACCTTGTTTCCCCCAGATTGTAAATATAACTGAACTGGTCAAGGACTATAGCAAAAACTCATAAGTATGAATATGTGCTGTAAATGGACCTGCAGGAAGAGGTCAATGAATGTAAATGATAGTTTGAATTTATTGCAGAACTGCTGAGAGGGGATGTGCGGAAAAGAGACCACGATGGTGGT